>JAJPUD010015611.1:0-26575 GCA_023553655.1 Myrmecobius fasciatus | reverse complement strand
CTTCCTTCCTTCCTTCCTTCCTTCCTTCCTTCCTTCCTTCCTTCCGTCCTTCCTTCCTTCCTTCCTTCCTTCCTTCCTTCCTTCCTTCCTTCCTTCCTTCCTTCCTTCCTTTCTTCCTTTCTTCCTTCTTTCCTTCTTTCCTTCTTTCCTTCTTTCCTTCTTTCCTTCCTTCCTTTTTTCTTTTCTTCCTTCCTTCCTTTCTGTCACTTCACTTATCTTCTGATATTTTTCCTCCCCTAGCAAAGGTATGTGGATATTTATTCAGAATATTTCTCCCCCCAAAGAGATTCCTCCAAAATACCAAAGAACCCTCTCACTAAATACAGATTGTCTATTATTATATCATTACCAAAGGGGAAAAAATCTTGTTTCTAGAAGCATACAAGATTAGCCTTGATATGTGTCTCAAACTAATGGGACCATTTCTAAGAAACTGACTAGAGGAAGAGGCTGTCATGTTTTCTTCAAGATGTCCTGGGAAGTAGAGTGGACCATGGCAATATTCCTTTGTGGAACATAGCAGAATGGTGTTTGTCTCATTACAATGAAGGCTCCGTGTAATCTTTTGTTTATTCTTCAAGACTACTTCTTCTTGCTTTCTGGTTTGAATATCTTATGAGTATGGAAATAAAGGATAGATGAAGGACAAAATATCCCCAAATGGGAAAATCAAGGCAAAAAATTCTAGGAAAGAGAATTAAGTGTATAAGATGCATGTGTAGTAATACACAAATATCCTTCAAGGAATAAGAGATTTTGGCGGGTTTTAGGGCTGTTCTTTTACTAGTTGATACCATCCCAAGTATTTGCATACTCCCAACACCACCATACCATTGCCAAGTTCTTTTTCTTACCCTATTCCCATCTTAGAAGAAAAGTGCATTTCTTCTCTCAGCTTTATAGTAATAATGATACTGATCATGACAAAACACTATATACTCCCCCCAAATCTTGATCTGTTGTTGTGTCTTTCCAGCTCCTTTTGCATTACTATATGTGAACTTTATGAACCTCTTTCTCTCTTCTATAATTTTATTTTTGCATTCCCCTTCTTTTGTGAAAATGCTACATAACTGAGTGAAGGATATATATATATGTATATATTCTAAATATGGAAGTAGGAAAAGGAGCAAAGGGGAATATGCAAACATTTGGGATGGTACCATCTAGTAAAGAAAAATACATTCTGCAAAGAATCTTTTATTCCTTGAATGAATTGAATAGATTTTTAAAAATAAATTCTGTTGAGGGTAGAAAAGGTAGGGAAAATTTTGAAGAGAGGCTTAAGAAGTAAGAACCAAAACTCTTTTTGGGAAAGCTTCCCAGGAACTCTCATGTATCAAGAAAACAGAGACCATTGGACCCCTGTGCCCATGGGTACAAACTAGAACATTTAAAGGCTGCTAGTGAGGAAACATTGAGAGGAAGCATATCATCAAGTGGCTTTCTATTTAACTAGTTGTTCATGCTAACAGCATTAATAGTTGTTCTACCTTCTTAAAAAATATAAGTGGTATCAACAGTGCTCCAAATCTCAGCAATATGGATGGTTGTTCCAATTCTCAGCAACAAAGCCATGGTCACCTTACTCTCATTATAACTATTTATGCGGGGCATTGAAAGCATGGGGAATAATGTAAACAAAGGCAAAGGAGTGAGATAAATGGAAGGAATGTTCAATAGCTAGAAAGAATTCCAGTTTGACTTCAGCACAGAGCAGTCGTATGAGAGAATCCTGGAAGGTATGATGGCACCAGATCTGAGAATGCTGGATACCAAGCAAAGAACTTTGATCTTTTTCACTAGGTAATAGGGGCAACAAAAGCTTCAAACAGACCTAATTTAGAGGAAAGTATTAGTCTTTGAATCAAAAGACCTAGAGTTGAATCTTGCTCTGTGACCCTAGATACGTCACCTCATATTTCTATACCCTGGTTTTCTTATCTGTAAAACAAAGGGATTGGACTAAATTATTATCAAGTTTCCTTTCAACACTAAATATGTGATTTGAATAGTATGATGACATATGCTTATAAAAATTAATCAGTCAGTTATGTGAAAAATGGTTTGGGGGCAGTACAATGGATACAGGAAAATGTCAAGAAACTCTTGCAAAGACGGAAAAGAAGAGAAGAAAGTGAGAAAATGGAAGATGAATAAATAAAACCTGACAACTCATTAGATATGAGAGATGAGGAAGTAGAAAGCATAAAAATAATACTATATGCTAGATACTATGCTAAACACTGGAAATTTAAAGAAAAAATATGAAAATATTTTTAAGGATCTTACATTTCAATAGAGCATTATATGTATGTAAAGCTCATATGAAATAGATTCACAGTAAACCTATAGAAGATAGTATTAGCTACTGGGGGGGACTACAAAAGGCCTCCTCCACAAGGCACTTGAACTGAGTCTTAAAGAAATCTAGAGAATCTATAAGGTGAGGGTAAGGAGGGAGAATATCCCACATATGTGGGAGAGCCAGTGCAAGGCATGGAGGGAGCTGGATTGTTGTTTACAGTAACCTTTCCAGAAGGCTGTCATTGAATATATGACAAGGGATACACTATAGGTTCTCCTATAACTGCCAATAAATGGGGTCCAATGGATAATATTAGTGATGCTGAAGTGCCCATTTATTCATATAGCCCTGAGTCATATAAGTCTCTAAACTGACATTTTCCTCTGCTAACACTCTGTAATTATTCCTTCTTTTCTGCATTCATAAACCTGATAATTTATTCAAAAGGCTACATGTGCAGTTGGCTTATATGTTATACTATGCTTTCTGTTTTTGGTCTTTGTGAATTATAGTCATTATATACCAACAGGGCATGGTACAATAAACATAAACCACATGTGAGTAAAAAAAAAAAGAAAAGAAAAAGACACCAGAGAGAGGGGAAAGAAGGGAAACAAGAAATAACAGCAGTTGAAAACAGAAACTGCTCCGTAGCCCTTACCATGACCATTTCTAAATAGACCAAATACATCCTACAATTATTGAATATTTAAAAGTGGTTTCTGTCACAACAAAGCAGAAGTCTCATTTACCCTCCCTGAAACCTCAAAATTATCTGGGAACTGGATAGTTTCAGAAATAAGGAAGTTAAGTTTCAGAAGGGACACTTTTGCCCATAAAGAAATATTCTGATAGGAAAGTGTGGGAGAGTGGTATTTCACTTGGTATTTCAGAAGATGGTTTCTAATTTAATCCACACTTAGTAGTGTGGTAAAGTGGAAAGAATAAGGTTTGAAATTTTACCTCTGGTGCTTAGAATTTGTGTTATCTTGGGCACAACATTTATCTTCCAAAGGCCTTAGCTTCTACATATATATTTAAAAGGGGGAAGGAGGTGGGACTACTTGGTCTTTGAGGCTATTTCCTGAGGCAATCCATTCTGGTTTTGCCTAGTTCTATTGGTTAGAACAGTTAGGGGCATCTAGGTGACATTGTGGATAGAGTACTAGGCTTGGAGGCAGGGAAACTATTCCTTATGAGCTCAAAGTGGACCTCGGTGTTTCCTAGCTGTGTGACTCTGAGTAAGTCATTTAACCCTGTTCATCTCAGCTCTTCATCTGTAAAAATGACCTGGAGAAGGAAATGGTAAATCACTTCAGTATCTTTGCCAAGAAAACCTCAGATGGGGTCACAAAGAGTTAAACATGATTGAAAAATGACTGAACAACAATGGTTAGAACCTCCCTCTTCCCCACATCAAGCCTGAATTTGTCTTTATGCAGCTTCCACAATTATTCCTTATTATTCCCTCTGAGGTCAAACAGAATAGGTCTAATTCCTCTCTCTTGAAATCTCTCTCTCTCTCTCTCTCTCTGTCTCCTGTCTCTCTCTTTCCCTCTGTCTCTCTCTGTCTCTTGTCTCTGTCTGTCTCTGTCTGTCTCTGTCTCTCTCTCCTCATGTTTCTCTCCTTTTCTGTCTTTCTGTCTGTCTTTCTCTCTCTCTCTCTCCTCTCTCTTGTATCTGTGTCTGTTTCTCTCTTCATCTTTCTCTCTTTTTCTGTCTTTCTCTCTCCTCTCTCTCTTTTTCTCTTTCTCTGTCTCTCTTCTCAATCTCTCTCTTTCTCCCTTGACTTTCAAATACCTAAAACAACAGCTGCTACATTTCACTTCCCTTTCTCTTCTTCAAACTAAATATCTCCAGTACCTTGAAACAATCTTCACATGGTAGGAAGATCCTTTGTCATTTTGACTGTTTTTCTGTGAATATTCTTTTGGTTATCAATCTAGATCCTTCACTGTGCTATTTATAACTATGGAAGAAGTTCAGAATGGGCCATTTCCAGAAGTGACTTTGATTCTTTAGTCCAGAGGAGTCAAACTCTCAGTCTGAGAGTAGCTTGAACCAGATTAAATGTACCTGGAACGTGTTTAACAAAATTTTAAAAATGCAATACAACAAAGATAATCTTAATTTGTGATTTTCTAAGTCAAAATGTGATCAGTAGGGATCTGATTTCTATTTGAATTTGACTTCACTGCTCTAGACTATCTCAAAGCAGCATAATTGCTTGAGGTTGTTAATTAACCAATATTAAATCAGTAATATTTTATAGAAATAATAGAAGAATTTGATTGGAAGAACATGAATATGGGAAAAAATGGTTAGCAGGGATCATACTATAAAATAGTGCCCTTTCCAACTGGGACAAGTTTATTGATTAAAAAGTTTGTGGGAAGTGGGGAGGAGGAGAGAAAGATAGTTATATGAGAAACACTGAAAAAGCAGACCCACAATGAAAAGATACATAATAAAGATGGCTGGTGTTCTGCTTCTCAGCATCTAATTTACATTTGACTGATATTAGAACTTTTAGAGTAGAAGCTGAAAAAACCCTTATAAATATTTGATGAGCTGGAACAGCTAGATATTGCCCATTTGTGGCTTGGCTGATAGAAATGTGGATTTTGGTTTCTTACCATTACATAGAAGTGAGTAATTTCATGTAAGAGATCCTGCTTTGAATCAGTAGGTTTCATCAAGACCAGAATTTTGAGTGGATCTGAGAAGAATCATTAGAAGGGTCCAAGAAGCAATCTTATAGTTTGTATTGCCATATATTGCTTGGAAGAACTGATTGGATGAAAAAAAATGTGCCTCCTAGAAGAGATTATTAGAGGAAACACTTTACTTTTTGAAATAGTTGACTGGAAGAATTGGTTTTACCTTTCCCTGCACTGTCATTTATTACCAGAGAGGTAGAAACTCTTGAATATAGCCAAAGGAACAGATCTGGAAAAGATTGAAGGCTTAGGGAAATTGTTTTTGCTGAATCAGAGCTTAACATTGCTTCAGCAGCCCAGAAGAAGAGTAACTAGCTGAGAAGTAACTCTATAGCCAGAGAGTTAAGAGAGGCAATAACCTCTCAGTAAATTGTAATGTGGTTTGTGCCTAAAGAATACAGAATTAATCAAGTGGATAGGTGTGAATTACCACAGGCACACTTTTTTCTGCTAATTAATGCCAACTTCTCTGTGGACACTGTATGTGTTGGTGTTTTGGGTTAATGGGTGAAATGTTACTTTTTAGTTTTTCTTGCTTTATTTTCTGTTGATGAAATGTTTCTGATAGAGTTAATATCATATTGGCCAATTTGTTCAATGGAAAGTGCATGAGTTGGCTTTCAGAAAGTATAGTTATAAGTGGTGAGAATGTATTCCTCCTGATAGGGACCTTAACACCATGAAGTAAGTTGTTATTAGCACGATTACTCATGCAAGGAACTTCTGATGATGCAACATGAGTGCAGGTTGAGTGAACAAATCAAACCCAAAAGAACCAAAATAACAATAATAGTTAAATTTTGTAAGGTGCTAAAAACACTTTCAAAGTGCTTTGCATGTGTTAGCTTTTTCTTTAAATTCACATTATGAGGGAGATTTCATCATTATCTTCATTTACAGATAAAGAAACTGAGGCTAAGAAGTTGGGTGACATTCAGAGTCATACAAATTAAGTCTCAGAAGAATTTAAACTCAGTTTACCTAGAGAGAAAAATAGGGATTTGGTTACCAAGTCTACACATACTCATGAAACTTCAATAGAGTTGTACAAAGTACAATCTTTTCATTTAATACAAATGAAATTTGTATAAATTAAAAAAATTTTTTAAATAAAATAAGCCCCAGAGAAAGTAAATGACTTTGAAGTGACTTTGACTTTCTCATTGTTTTATAGGCAGTGGCTGAGCTGGGACTTGGATATGAATTTTATGAATCTATGTTCAAAACATCCTATCCACTATATTATAGTATAGATTATTATAAACATAAAAATTTGGCTTCCACAGTAATTTTTAACATCCTTTTATTTATAGACTGCATGACATAAAAAAAAGCATTTCACTTAGGCTAAGTATGTGGAAATTGCCTGTGAGATCAATAGAGAATAAATTTGTTCGATGGGGATAATAGTTGTCATGAGTATAATAGATCAGTTGCATATTATTTGACGAAAATAACATTATTTTTATCTACAGTAATGACAGGCTATTAATTGATAGCAACAAAGTTTATGGACCAAGTCAGTAGAGGATAATGATTCCAATTCAGTGGACTGATGGCCTCTTTCAGAAAGTACACAAAGCTACTCTGTAATGTACTTTTTAGTCACTGAGTGTTGTTTTACTTCCTTCATGGAGCTGCTGGTTGAAATGATATTATCTTCAAAGCCAAGTGTAATAGGACATCTTTTTGTGTTTTGTCAACAGGGCCATATTACTTTTATTGGAAGCAAACCCACAGACTATGTATTAAACTTATACTTTGAAAATAACCATAAGGTATTCAGAGTTTAAAAAGTTTTCCATATGACCAAATAGATATTTAGTCATTTTCCTGCCATACCTACTCTATGTGACCCCATCTGGAGTGGGGGTTTTTTGGGGGGCAAATATGCAAGAGTGATTTGCTGTTTCCTTTTCTAACAGATGAGAAAATTGAGGCAAATATGGTTAAATGATTTGCTCAAGGTCACACAGCTAGCAAATGTCTGAGGATAGATTTGAACTCAGAAAGATGAATCTTCCTGATTATGTACCACCTAGCGGAGTGTAAGCACTTCCAATCAGGTCTCTGAGAGGGAATCACTCAGGGATGGTGGGTGGAAGAGGAAAAGAACCTATCGGAAAACAAGTATACCAGTATACTGTTGGTGAATTTATGAATTAATCCAGCCACTTTGAAAAGTGATTTAGAATTATGTCCAGAAAGTTACAAAACTAAAAATATCCTTTGACCCAGCTTTACCACTAAACTTATACCCTAAAGAAATCAAAGAAAGAATGAAATTTCTTCAAAAATATTTATAGAAATTCTCTTGTGATAGTCAAAAAATGAAAACTAAAAGGAAGCCAATTTCCTACTGACAAATGGCTAGAGATATTATGTTATATGAATTTAATGAACTTTTACTGTGTCATGGAAATTATGAAATGGACAATTTCAGAAGAAACTGGGAAATTCATTTATAAACTGAAGCAAAGTGAATACAACAAAAAGAATCATTTCTACCATAACATTATAGAAAAAGACGACTTTGAAAGAGTTTAGAACTAATTAATACAGTAAAAAATTAGGAGTCTAGAGGACCCAATATGAACTATCCTGTCCTCTTTCTGCCTACCAAACAATAGCAGATCTGTTAAAGATTTGAGCTTAAAAAGACCAAGATCTCTCACTGCATCTAGGGACATCTCCAATTTTCCTGGACCCAGGGACTCTGGAGGAGAAAGTCTGATGACCTCCTTCTCTCTCAAATTCAATTCACTTGCATGTCATGAGATCTCTTCCCTGATGAAAACGACGGACAAATAACAACAATAATAGGAGCTGCAGCAAGAGATCTAGAAAGGAACAGAAAGTTTCCCCTATGTTAGCTTTGAGGTTGCTAGTAGGTAGCCAGAGGAATTAGGGAATAGTGGGGTAGACTTGAAATCAGGATGTTGAGTTCAAATCCTGACACAAACTCTTAGTTGCATGACCCAGGACAAGTCACAACTTCTGAATCAGTTTCCTTATCTGTAAAATGGGGATACTATTAACATCCACCTTTCAAGATTCTTGTGAGGATAAAATGAAATATTTGTAAAGATTACTGCAAAACTTAATGTATTACACAAATATTTGCTATTATTCTCCCTTACTCCACATCTCCCAAGGGATAAGACTCATTCCGATTACCCTGAAATGTTGGTCTCAGAACTACACATGTCATTTTTTATCATGGTTCTGTCATTTCTTAAAAGCTGGTGAAATAGTTAAAGTAATTGCATCTGTAGTTGTCAAGTTGGGCACATGTTCCCTCCCCCAGGACATCAACATTTCTGAGCAAGAGGCTCAATGGGCAGTTGTCCATGCAACACACTTCGACTCTAGTGTCAAAAAACAAACAAGGGAAAAAAGCTGTTGATGGACGATCCCCCCACCCCTTTCTTAGAGGACAAGGTCTAATAAGCTTCTTGTCCTTCAGTCTTTAGTCCTTGACAACTTATCAGAAGGATTCCAGGCTGGCTCCAGATGGAAGCCCAGGCTACAAGTGACCCATTCAGCACATTTCAGCTGGAAACTTACTTAGGGATGACACTCCTTATTGCCTACTATTTCAGTTAGACAACTAAGACATTTAACCAGGAATTGATGGCAGTTAGATACACACTGAAATGTGTGGGCTCAGAGGGATAGAGATGAGCAGTTTTTAAATGATAGCAATCTCAATTTAAATATCCAGAATTTTTTAAAAATGCAAAAGATACATCAGCTTTATTTTGTTCATATTACATGTCTCAAATCATGAAGTAAATATGTAAACATCTCAGGAATAATATTAAATACTGAATGAAAAAATAATTATACTCTTAAAGGTTTAATGAAAAGGGATATTTTTCTATGTTCTTTAATGATTTCTTGATATAATCCAATGATTCTTAAATTTTTTGTTCTCAGTATATTTATATCTTTAAAAATCATTGAGAATCTGTCCAAAGCATATAAGCATATGTGGGTTATATTTATATTTTTATTATATTATATATTATTTTATTAAATTATAATGATATTAATGTGCTTTATTATATTTGTTATATTATAATATATATTTATTATATTAGAAATAAAAACTAATTTTGAATTTGTGAACTCTCTGAAAGGGTTTCAGAAACCATGCAGGATATTCTAGACCATACTTTGAGAACCATTGAATTACAATCTACCTAATTACCACTTTATAAAGACACAAGCAAATATAATGAGAACACTAGAGAGAGCATTATGGTATACTATATTCATTTAATCTAACCTCCACCTTTTACAGATGGTAAAACTGATCAAAGCTCTAAAGTTAGAAAACCTGAATTTGAATCCTGCTTCAGATACTTCTTAGCTGTGTGAAAAAGCCCAAATCATCTAAATTCTCAAAGCCTTAAACTTCTTCATTTGTAAAGAGGTTACTTATTTTAAAAAGTGGTTGTAAACCTTTAAGTATTATATCTCTATATATCTCTCTCTATATATATTTATATATATAGATATATATATCTTAGTAACTGAAGATGGACATAATAGTGAGAAATCCAAAACACCACCATCTTTCGGTGTGAAGTTAATGGAAATCAGTAATTTGGGGAGTTAAGATCAGAATTTAATAGCCACAAGTCTGGAAATGACTTTCAAAGTACTCTTATTTTTACAGGGCCAATCCTAAATAAAAATAGAAAGGAAGCCGTAATCAGTCTTTTGAAGTCACTCTAGTTTATAAAACATTGTCCTCATTTATATCCTTTGAGACAGATAGTGCAATATTAATAGCTATATTTTATAAATAAAGAAATTGAGGTCCAGAGAAATGACATGCTATCTAATAGATATCAGAATTAGAGTCAAAGCTAGCTTTTCTGGCTCTAATTATACCAGGCTGCCTCTTATCAGCAAAGTTTGTATTTTACTTCTCTTTATTTCCTCTAGCTCCAGCTCTTTCACCTCTTGATAGTCTTTCCTCTCCATCTTAGTGAACGATCCAAGTATATTATCCTAAAACAGTCTGTCCTTCAAATTTTTGCCTTATTTTCCCAGATCTGTCTTATTTATACAAGTCACTGTGCTAGCCACTGGGTATAGAAAGGTTAAAAAAAGATGATAGCATTCTGACAATCTACTTACCAGCTTATACAATGTGCCAGGTACAATGCTAAGTGTACAATGCCAAAAATAAAGTTTTAATTTTTAAAAATTTAAAATTGCTTTAAAGTGTCATATTCCCCTTTATGTTTCTCTGATCTCAGTTGTAATTAGGCAAGGACAATTAGGGCTTTCACTGGCCGTCACCACTGGCTTTAGCCCTTCCTTCTTTCATTATAACTTTTAAGTTTGAATTTATTCTTCATCTTTTGGAAACATTTCTGACTCAAGGTACACACATGCTATTGAATAGTGGAAGAGAGCCTTTATGGAACTAGTTCTAATAATGTACATAGACTTTTCAAGAAGATTCAGAGGTTTAGATAAAAATTGTTTCCACCTGGGAGGAAAATTTTGAGAGTAGGGAATGTAGACAATAGGAAGAGACTGTGCAATTGGCAGAGAAAAATACAATGGCCTTCTTTAAGATGAGGGAAGGGCTGTCTTCCTTAAGCCTCATGGCTTCCTAGATTCGATCTCCTTGCCTTCAAAAGCTGTGGAGGTATCTGCTGACTAATTATAAAGCACGAGGATGTAATTTTCTGGACAGTCATTGAAATTTAGAAGCACACTGCTTCCCCTCCCAACAAACTCCAAGCTTCCCCACCATGTCACAATCTAGGGGAAAGCCCTAGATGTCCTTCCCTAATTACAGCTTTGAGATCAGAGAAACATAAAGGGGAATATGACACTTTTAAGCAATGTTTGCTTTTTAAAAAATTAAAACTTTATTTTTGGCATTGTACACTTAGAACTGTACCTCGCACAGAATACATGCCACATAAATACTTACTCCCATCTCTCCTCTGCTCCTTTTCCTGTCCAAAATTCAAAAATTAAAAATTCCATTAGATAAAAGCATTCTTAACATGGGTTCTATAAATTTCTTCTTCTTTTTTTTGCTTTTTGCTAAGGCAATTGAGGTTAAGTGACTTGCCCAGGGTCACACAGCTAGGGAATGTTAAGTGTCTGAGACTAGTTTGAACTCAGGTCCTCCTGACTTCAGGGCTGGTGCTCTATCCTATCCACTGGGCCACCAAGCTGACCCTATAAATTTCTTCTTAAAAATATTTTGATAACTATTTCGGTATTGCTGATTGCTTTTCTATTCCTATGTATTTTATTTTATGCACTTAAAATATTATTCTGAGAAATGGCTCATCAAGTTTAACAGATTTCCAAAGAAGTCTAACTACTAACAAATTTAAAAACTCATGACTTAGAGAAATAGGTTTTTATAAGCCATTTCCAACTTCATGTTATCATGCAGTTAGCTGGGTATTTTGTATCTTGGGAACTTTTAAACACAAAATAATATTTCTATTTAATTGTTAGATGGTGTTCAGTTTCTCAAAGTCAATTAATGCTGTTCTGGCAGTGGGTCCTATAGCCAGACTATAGCCAGAGCTTCAAGGCAGAAGGATGCAAATGTTTTTCATTTCCCTCAAGTGACAGGCATAGCTAATACCAGATTTGGAGGAAGGATGCATTCCATGGCCACTGGGCTTCTATTGACTTGAAAAGGGGTTTCTGCTCCATGTACCCTTTAAAATATAATGAAAACCTCTTGGTCTTTAAAGTACCACACTGGAATTAGTGCAAGGGCCTGCTTTACTACTTTAAAAATCATTTTGCATTACTTTTCTTGGATGGCTGACAGAAGACGTTAAAAGCCAAATTTCCACTCACATTTGGTCCTTTGATGACAGAGTCAAGGGAACAATAGCAGCCAGACAGCAAGCAGTTGTTTTGTTTTTGTTTTGTTTTGATTTGATTTTTTGGAAAGGTTCATGATTCACAAAGCAAGACCAGAGCCACCCTGTACTCAAAGGCCCTTCCCAGTGTTAGAGGAATTTTAAATGCATTAAGAAATGTGGGTCTGCAAGCTGCCAATGGTGCTGCTTTTCTCTCTGGAACTATTTGAGAAATGGGTTTTCCTGGACTTATTAGGTACTGATACCAGCCCAACTGTCTTCCTAAGTTGTATTAGGAACCAACTCAATAAAGAATTGATTCTCCTTATCTAAAAATTAATCAAATCCCTGAATATATTGAAATGATCATTTCCTGGCTAGTCAAAGAAATGCTTTTAAGACTTTAGAAGGTTTGCTAATAATGAAGAAATGTTCTCCATTAAATTTCTTTTTGTTTGGTTTTCCACTATTTCTTCTTCTTTTGGCTATGTTTTATGAATAGATGGTTAAAGGGTTTTTTTGTTTTGTTTTGTTTTGTTTTTTTTTTTACTTCTTTATATACTGTGGTCAATGAGTATCTCAGACCATGGCATATGGTACTAAGGAAACTCTCTTATTTTTAATGTTTGTCCAGATACAAGCTTCCTTTTCATGGCTAACCTGAGTAAATTCCTCTGGAGTGCAAAATTACACAAAATCTTGGATAAAGCTAATCCTATTTACTTTGGCTCTCTTTTCATAAGATAATAATAATAATAATAACTGAGGTGAGAAAAGGAAAGGAATTCAAATACTTTTCTATCCTTCAACAACCTTTACATAAACCCATTAATTAACACTTGGGTCACTTTCAAGGTAAAGGTATTTTCCTCTCTGAAGGTCCTACAATATAGGCAGGACAGGTTTTTTGCAAATCACTGATTTGCACAAGACAATTGATACATTAAGCTAGGGGCTCAGGCTTCCTTCAAGGGCTTGTTTGATCATTCATGCATTCATCCAATCTAATATTTATTAATCATCCACTTTATGCTGTAGGGAATACAAAGATGTATAAAACACAGTTCTTGAGATCAAAGAACAAATTCTAGTTCAGCTTCCAAATTGAAGGATATTTCAATTTTGACCCTTAACTCTCAGATCTCAAAGGAAAACCTTGGGGAAAGGCCAAAGGAATAGCTTAGAAAGCTTCCAAAAGTAGAAATTTTTGAGAAACAAGTAATATGCCCCCAAATTCAGTTAAATCCCTACAATGTGTGTGGTCCTGCATCAATTCTTTATCTTCTCTGTGCCTTCCAAAATATAAGCAATGCTATCTACTCCAATTCAACCTTGAGTGTATATATATAAATATATATATACACTCAATTATATATATAGTGTATATATATATACACTAAATATACATATAAATATATATATACACTCAATATACATTATGAAGGTAAATGAGACAAGATAAATTAAGCATTCAGGACAAAGGTGAATATAAATTTAAACTACTTGAAAACCAAACCTTTTTTAATATCAATATTGTCATTTTTTGTGTATATTATGATGACATTCATACAGTTTCACTATATGGATACTTGAAGGAGATTCCAAAAGAACACAAGCTCTCAACACCACTACTCTCTAGTGATCCTCAATGTCTAGAAAAATAAACTACCATCATCTCTAAAGAATTAAAACTTCAGAAGACCCAAAGGGCAATGAGAAGACACAAGGTAGATAGGCATAAGTAAGCTGTACTGTGTGGTCAGTGATGGTTTGACATATGATAAAAGTGGGACTGCTCTTGAAAAATTGCAGTTTTAGCAACACTGAACATTTTACTAAAACAAAGAGAATTGACAACATTCTCTCTTGGATGGTATTTGTCTGAGGTTCATGGACTACTATGATATCCAAAGAGTTATGTGATAGCTAGATCACATGGTATAGTGGATGGATTGCTGGACCTGTAGTCAGGAAGACAAATTCAAATCTTGCCTTAAACACTTACTACACAGACACTTAGCTTTATGGCTCTAGGTAGTCAGTTAATCTGGATCTACCCCAATTTCCTCATCTGTAAAATGAGCATAAAAATAGCACTAACTTCTCAGGGCTGTTTGGGAGGATCAAATGAGATAATAATAATAATAATAAAAGTACTTAGCACAGTGTCTGACATTGTTAGCCATTATTATTAAGAAGTATTAGCTAAACTAATTGCATCCAAGTTTTTAACTCTAATTACATTATACTGAAAGGAGTATCTTTGTATTTATTTAAATAAAACTTGATTTCTTTCTTCTCCCAACTCCATATGGAAGTCTATTTCATCTTATTCTTAAGAAGAGAGAGGAGTCTTTCTAGCTTATTTACTCCAAATCATATGATGTTCTTGAAGGCCGAAATAGAGAAGAAGGCAAAATCTGTATCAAATGTGGAACACAGTCTGAGTAGGCTACAAGTTCAATGGCTTATCTTATGAGGTTAAGAGTTCCCCATCTCTGGAACTGTTCAAACTAAGTTAGGATGTCCATTGGTTCACTGGTCAGGAGTGTTGTAAAAAGGCTTCTTGTTTCAATTAGGGCCTAGACTAGATGATCTCTAAGAGTCTTTTTAAGCTCTGAGATTTACCATCTATACATCTTATATTTCTAAATTGCAACAAGAAGCATGTATCTCTGAAATCAAATGGAAGAAAGAAGAGTGAGAAGAGATATTTTTTGTATGTAGTTTTTAAGTTTTTAAAAAATCCTTGAAGATACAATGTGACATTAGTTTTTCTTTCTGTCTCAGCCATTTAGCAAAGTGTCTGGTACATATAAGTGCTTATTGACTTGACTACTTACTGAGCCTATCTTTCCTATATAATTCAGCATTATCAGTTAATGTAAAACAAAATCCTATCCATTCACAAAGCAACTCCCAACCTCCTTCTAAATCTTTGTCCTCCATAGCTTTTTTCCCATTTCTCTCTTTGGGAGGGTTGATTTACAGAAGGTATTGTCTGGAGTGATGAATGTTGAATTCCAGTCCTTTCTCCCATGTCTTCCACCCTGCTCCATGGTCACTTTCAATCCTTAAAAATGTCTGAAGGTTCCAAAGGATTAATTTGAAGGGATAGACATCTTCTTCTCACAGTTACTGAAAGGAGGAGAGTTGCTAGAATAAGAAATGATAGGGAATAATACAGGCCTAAAGGAATGATTATATGAGATTCAATCAATCAAAAGAGACAAAAGAGATGCCAGAATAATAAGGTTGTATTGACAAGTCTCAGCAAAAGGCAACAGCTGAAGATGGAAAAAAAATAAAAAAAGGAAAAAGGAAAAAAAAAGGCATAATTAACATACTGTTCCAAATAGAAGTTAACTCTTACTATAAGTCAACAATACACTTTGAACCTTATTTAGTTGTCCCATTGAAAAGACCTCCTTTGCACCAAAATATTTATAGCAGATTTTTTTGTGTTAGCAAAGAAGAGGAAACAAATTAGATGGCCATTTATTGGAGGAATGGCCAAACAAGTTGTGAGACAATGATTAAATAGAATATTATTGTAATGTAAAAAAAGATAAGCAAAAAACATGGAAAAGTTCAAATGAAGAGATACAAAGAGAAGTAAACAGAACCAGGAAAATAATATGCACTATGACTATAACGATGTTAATGGGTAGATTAACAACAATACAACTGAAATTGAATGCTATGGAATTAAAATAACTAAGCTTGACTGCCCCCCAAAAAATATACAGATGTAGTGGCAACAGAACATGGATGTGAGATAATGCATATGACATGAGACTTGTTGATGTGTTGTTTAGTTTTATGAATTTTTTTTGTTTGTTAATTTCCTTTGTTATATTCCTTATAAAGGATGGGGATGGAAGAAAAAGTGGAAGGGAGGATACAGCAAGAAAGAAATGGTATAAAAATAAAAACCATCATTTAAAGAAAATTTATTTTTAAAAAAGATCTTGGAGGATGGATTTCACACACAGGATAGGACACTATGCAGGTGTGTGGTAGGCAAGTCATAA
This sequence comes from Myrmecobius fasciatus, assembly GCA_023553655.1. Taxonomy (NCBI): domain Eukaryota; kingdom Metazoa; phylum Chordata; class Mammalia; order Dasyuromorphia; family Myrmecobiidae; genus Myrmecobius; species Myrmecobius fasciatus. The sequence goes on along the minus strand of JAJPUD010015611.1, from coordinate 10,650 downwards.
ATCCTTCATGAGGAGGGAGCATAGCAGCTTCATCATTATTCTGTTCCATTTCCCCTCAAATCACCCTATTTACCCTATACTACTCAGCCCTGACAAGAAGGATTTCCATGACAGAAATAAACTATTTTCCATGATGGGAGTCTACAGATGGTACAAAACCAGAAGTACCAGGAACCTGACACATCATTGGCTATGATCAGAAAATGAGGAAATTACTGGATCTTCTCATAATGGTCTTTCCTTATCCTTTTATCTGTGTCATAAATCATAGGATTTTACTAGTCATTGATCATGAGACCCTGCTACACTGGAGTATTCCTTTTCTGACTTTCATTTTCTCCCTCTGTACATTGAGTGGTACAGATTAGATAATCCTTAGCTAAAATCTCTACAGACTCTAGTATTCTGGTTTTTTTCCTCAGTTCTCTTTTCTCTCTCCTCTTCCTCAAAGTGCCAGATGACTAAGAGAGTAGTGATCAGGATTGGTAATATGGAAAAGAGAAAAGGAAAAATTACTTCATGATCTTCCCTTTACCCCCAAGTTCAAATGTATCACTCAGGAGATAGGTTAGAGATCACTTATAAACACAGAAAATAATAGTAAGTAGTTACAATAAGAATGAACTAAGTACCAATTACTCCACAGTTAGCAAGAGGAGAGACTAGACCTCAGTGCTAACTTTTGCGAATGCCTCTAAAGTCATTCTAAAGAATGATTCTAATTTTTGTGAGCTGACTTCAAAGTCACAGGACTAGAAAACAAAACTTTCCTTCTCTACATTTTTGAACACTCCTTTCATTTTTCCTCTTTTGGCCATTTATAGAAATGGAAGCTTTGGGACTTTCCTGAACAACATATTTGTCAGTTTCTTTATTCCCAGAGCAAGGTCACTTTGACCTGTCTCTTATAAGATATATGGTTTTGAGGATGTAAACCTGGAAGGGACCTTAGAGGCTAGAAAAGAACTGAGGTTTCTCATTTTTTGGTCATGGATTTCTTTAGCAGTTCAATGAAAACAGTCAGTCTCTTCTCAGAACAATATTGTTGGGTGGTTTTTTTTCCTAAAAAATTCACAATTGAAGGAAATACTAAATTTAGAGTTTAGTGAAAAATTACAAATGTAATTTTCTCCATCTAAATTTTCAGATCTCTTGAAATCTATCCATATATCTTTTGGAAATCCTTAGGCTCCAAGTTAAGATAGCCTCATCTAGGGCAACCACTTCATTTAATTTAATTTTTAAACTGTTTTATTGCTATCATATAAATATATGTGTATATATATTTATCTGTGTGTATATCTTATACTCATTTCAAGAAGTTGAGGGGACCTGTGTCCTTTAAGAACAAATATTTAAAGATAGTGACTAAACTTTACAATGTATAGAACATTCTGTTCTAGTAAGTTGGCTACCTCTCAGTGTGAGGAAAGAGGTAAACTTCTTATCTGTTCTCTGGTACCTTCACTGATTTTTCAATTACCCAAAGTTCAAATAGATGAAATGATTTGTGGGGAATTTCATAGATAGTAAATCAGAGTCAAAATTCAAACTCATATTCTTTTGACTGCAGATAGAAGACTTTTTTTCTGAAAACATAGACTTCATTTACTTTTCTCTCACCAGTGGACAGTAACATCTCAGTGCTTGTTTTAAGCCAAAAGAGGAATTCTGAGAAAAAACCCAGCATGAAACATTTTAGTATAATCAAAAGCAAGGGAAGGTTATCATGTATAACAGAATGATGATTTAAATATTTTTGAGAAAGTAGTACTGTAATGTAAGGTGGTAGTCATTATGAGACCTTGAGTCTGTCAAACTTCAAAGCTCAATGCTGACTTTGGTGAAGCAACTTTAAAAATTTTTGAGGGTCACAGGAGTTCATGCCAAAACTTTCCTTCTCTTTTGGAGAGTCAAAATTTTTGGAAAGTTTCCTTCTTTTTCTTTTCTGCCTTCTTGGGTTACTTTCATAGATAGAAGATATGAGACTTTCCCCTAATTTTTATCAAGACAGAAATCCCCTTTTAAAAATTACTATTCTGAGAAACACTGTGAGCTTCTTTCACAGAGGATGACCAATGTAATCTGTCTTCAAGAAGATATATAGATATTGTTCCTTCTCTCTTTTTCTCCCTCTATTTATAATAATTCTAGTTTTTTATTTGTGCTTTTATAATTTTGTCCAGTATCCAGAGCATCCATTTGTTAACAATTGCTCATTTGTCTCCATTTGCATTCTGAGAAACACGCAGGATTTAGAGAATTAGTACATGTATGTTTCTATGAAAATGCATTGTTATATAGCAAAATAAAAGCAAACCACTGAGAAAAATGACCACAAAAATGATAATTTTCTAAATGTAGAGTATGAGAATCTGAGTTACTAGACTACTAAGATGGGAAAGATGACTTCTATCACATCGTTGTTTTCCCCCTCCCCACCAAATACATTACATAGGCTTCATTTTGAAATATGTCTGACCTGTTGAGCCAAACCACAAAAGGGTAGATTTTGTTCAAAAATTTTTCTGTTTATTTTTTGTTGAGAAACTTGTAGAGAAATTTAAAATAATATATATTGACTCTTTCCAGCACTCTTCCCACAGGAATGTCACCACCATCAAACATAAGCCAATACAGGATGTTTTGAAATTGAAGAAAAAAATATTGTCTAGAAACAATTGCAAAGTCCTATCATGACTTCTAGAAGAAAAATCCCAAAATTTTTTGCCCAAATACAAGTGTGACAACTAAGGTCTTCTCAAAAATACAGACAAATTTACTTGAATATTGACTCCGGTATCTATTTGCCTAGTCCGGGTTGTAACTGTGATGAAAAATGCTGGTTTAAACTCCCCTATCCAATGAATATTGCTAATCTCTGGTTTCCCTACTATCAAGGCCAAATTTTCCCCAAGGAATCTTTGAATGACTCATGAGTTTATTTTTTTCATTGCTGTAATGTTTTCATGTAATTAACTATGTAAAACTGAGCCAGTCCAGAAGAACTCTATATTTACTTGGAGTTCCAAGTTAATGTAAAATATTTAGTTCTTAACAATTAAATATATTCCATAAATATAGAGAATGTGAATACATATATTTAACTAACCTTCTCACCTCCTTTCCTGATGTTTGCCTTGTTCAAATGTCACACATCTATGCACCCATAATTTGTATTTTAGTTATTTGTATTCTTTTCTTATTCTCTACCCTTCTCAATAGGCTAAAAATTACTTGTGGGCAAGGATCATTTTGTTTCATATTTGTATTTTCAGCACCAAGCACATCACACTACATATTTGTTGACTTAAACTGAATATGGAAGAATATGGGGAAAAGGGAAATAGGGATCTCTGCATTTGGTTGAGGGAGTTTGGGCTTGTGGTACAAATTATTCCTAATTTCAAATACTTGTCACAAAATCATAAACTCAAAGAACCTTAGATTTGGCATGACCTGCCAGCTTAACCCAACAGAATTATTTCAAGAACATATTTAAGAAATTATCACTCAGTTTTTGTTTTTAGACATCAATGAAGGGAAAACCAATGTTGCTTCCAGTTTGGATGGGTAATTTTTGTTTTCCTCAAGCATAAATTTCCTTGCTCTATTCCGGAACCAAAAATTAGGGCCAGTCTAATTTGTTCTTTTCCCACAGCCCTTCAAGTACTTGAAAATAGCTATTATCACCCATACTCTTCCTTTTATATCTATCTTTTCTTCAGGATCAACTTCTCCAATTTCTTTAATCAGTTCTCATATAGTGAATTCAAGATCATTTTCACAGTCACTTTCTGGATGCTCTTTAGCTTATCATTATGCTTTCTAAAGATGGACCTAATATTTCAGAAATAGTCTGACCATAATACAATTCAGGGGCTAATCATTCTCATCTTATTCTTGGAAACTATGCCATTCTCAATGTGGATCAGGAATATAATAGCTTTCTTGTCTGGAACAACATACTATGATTTCAAAGAAGAGGAAAATCTCTGATGAACTGGGTAGATTCTTTATGAATGATTTATAGAAGGAGTTACAAAGTTAAGAGGAGTTATCAAAGAGAGGTGAAGGCATAATGGGCTGTCATCTAGCATCACTGCAAGAAGTACTCATTGTTGAGCTCACAAATCCTTCATTTATATATGGTAAATCTGCGGTGATTGGGAACCAACAGTCAGAATATGAATAAATTAGAACTTCACTGCATCAGTGAAGTGCAAATTAAATGATTTTAGTTAAATCTCTCATATTTTCTCCATCTTGGTTCCTACATTTCTGCAAAGGACAAGATGATTTCCTTTTCCATTGAGTTGTTTTGAGCATCAATTATTTTTGAATAATTTAAAGAAATGAGTTCTGAAGAATTGTGCTGATGTGCATCATACATGGAATTATATCATAAACTTTAATCATGGTATCATATATCATGTAAAAATAAAACTTAATCAATCTTTTTTTGTTATGTATATTAGACTTTTTCTAATACTTCTTTGAAGCTTAATGATATTTTTTTTTACTCTTTAAAAGTTTCTTCTGATATATGATTGTGATGGAATACTAATGTGCTATAAGAAAGGATGATCAGGATATTTTTCAGAAAAACCTGGAAAGACTGATGTAAAATGAAATAAGCAGAACCAGGAGAACACTGTACCCAGTAAAAATATTATACAATGGTCAATTGTGAATAGCTATTCTCAGCAATACAAAGATCCAAGACAGTTACAAAGAACTTAATAATGCTATCCACCTCCAGAGAAAGAATGGGTGAAGTCTGAATGTAAATTGAAGCACACTTTCTTTAAACTTTATTGAACATACTTGCCTTTTTGGGTCTTTTTTTCTTTCACAATATGACTAATATGGAAATATATTTTATATGACCACACATATATAATCTATGTGAAATTGCTTATCTTTTCAACAAGGGGGAGGAAATGGAAGGAGGGAGGGAATTTGGAACTAAAATTTTTTTAAATGAATGTTAAAATTGTTTTAATAAATAATTTTTAAAAAATCAAAAATTTAAAAAAAGAAAAAGAAAAAATGTCTTCCTATAGGATGAAGCTATCTTTTGTTTGAAGCCCTTCTGATTTTCCTGTTAGTGCCCTCCTTCTTAAACTACCTTTCATTTAACTATTTCTTATATATATGCATATATATTTGTATTTATTAACCTTCTATTGTCTCCCTAGTAGAGTGTAAACTTATTTTGAGTAAAGATTATTTAAATTTTTTTGTGCTTAGATCCCCAGTGCCTAACACAAAACCTGACATTTAATAAATACTTGCTGATTTACTGATTAAAGCCATGATTTAAAATCATGTTCATATTTCTCTATCTAGAGATTTTCTTTCCTTTTTTTTAACCTTGTATAGATTTTCAGGTTACTTTTAAAAAAATTAAATTTTGATTTTCAATGATAAATTCTCTCTTTCTTCCACCCTTATGCAATTCATTGAGAAAGTAAAAAATATGATACCTATTATGCATATGAGATTTCTCTGAAGATTTTCAAAAGGAAAAAAGAAAAATATGTATATATGCACAATAAAGCTGAATTTTTAAAGTAAAAACTTTGAGTTGGAGAAAACAGTATGTCTGATTTTCAGTGTTCAGATGTATAATGATTAAGCAATGGAACCATGCAAACTACTATTAAGAACAGTATGGGCTGCTAGGTCACGCAATGGAAAGAGCACTAGCCCTGAAGCCAGGAGGACCCAGTTCAAATATGATCTCAGATACTTAACACTTCCTAACTGTGTGACTCTGGGCAAGTTATGTAATCCCAATTGCCTCAGCAAATAAATAAATAAATAAATAAAATGTGATCATTTTCCTTTCCCCTCATTTCCTACTTACACCTAAATTTGTAATCATGGCTTTAATGTTTTCATTGGAATTGATGCTCCCTCCACTAAAACAGATGAATATTTTTTCATGTTTCATAAATTTCCAGGACCAAAAAAAAACTACATGGCAGGCAATTTTCTGTGAGCAAGACCCTCCATACTTGCTCGTTCTCCCCAGTGGAGAAGTCTTGCTACATGATATGAACTGCTGCATTGAGTTTGCACCTGTCCCAACACTATAATCTCATTTGCTAGTTTTCAGGTCAGTTGTGTCACAAAATTGCTAAATCCTGAAAGACATATGGACTCCATACCTCTTCACCTTGATGTTTAAAGACATTTTTTCTTTCTTGTTCTGTGAAATTTCCATAATGACAACCATATGAGAACTATTATATGTGTGTATTATACTCCAATAGAAAGAATGCCTTTCTATAATTCAAAATGTTTACTTTAAATATCCTTACCCTTCAGTCTTTGGGTGTATATATACATGTATAATGATTGATTTTTTTCTCTTTTTAAACTATTCAAATAACATTGAAAACTAGCAGTGTGATTTTGCTATGACTTTGTAAGAAAGAAAAATCAGCATTATATTTCATAAGAGAACCTTTAATTTTTATTGTAAAAGAGTAAGGAACAATGATTTTATTAGTACAGGGATCTCCCTAGATAAAGAAACTTTCCCTAACAATGAAGGTTGACTGACACCTTTTTCTGCTATTTATAGTCTTAGAAGCCAATTTAGAGCACTTAGAGTTTAAATAGAAGCAGAATGTTTCAAGAAATAGAGTTTGAATCCAGGTTTTCCCAGGCTCAAAGATGTTTTTCCAAGCCTAGCTTTCCATCTAGTATACAAGGCTATCTTTTAAATACACATATATAGATATAAATAATCCATATGTGTATATGCCTATATATGTGTAATAAATATATATATCCATAAAATTTTAAACATGCTGATCTCTATCTTTTAATAAATTATAAATATTATTTATTATAATTTCATTTTTTCATTCAAACTTGATCCATATATTTGAAACTATATGTTGAAGTAGCTTTAGATTTAATTGAAAATGAATTACCCTGTAGCTTTGCTACAATATTGCTCATAGTCCATATTAGAGGAATAATTACTTTTAAAAAATGTTATATGGTTATCTTTTGTGTTTGTATCACATTTATTTTTATCTTTATTTAAAATTAATTAAATAATTAATTTTGGCTGAGGCAATTGGGGTTAAGTGACTTGCCCAGGGTCACACAGCTAGGAACTGTTAAGAGTCTGAGGTCAAATTTGATCTCAGGTCCTCCTGTCTTCGGGGCTGATGCTTTATCCACTGCTAGGGCTGCCTTATCTTAATAGATATGAATGCTAATCATTCTATTGAGGCTTTCATGGAATTAAGATAGGAATCAAGCTATTTCAGAAATTGCTAGTGTATTACCTCTTTTTTTCCTTCTTTCCTATTCTATGTCTCAATATTTAGCTTCAGAGTCTTGAAAATTAAACTGAATATTACATATATATGTGTGTGTGTGTATACACACACACACACATATGTAATGTTAAGGACTTTATTTATATATATATATATATATGAGGTAAAAATCCTCAACAAATGGGCTCTTCCAAAGGATCCTAAATGCTTAACTGTGTCAAGTTAGATGAAATTAAACATGAATAAACAGTTGAAACAAAAGGAAAACATGGAGATTATCACAGTCTTAACAAAAATTTATATATTTAAGGTTATAAATATAACCACCTCCATTTTGTAGTTCTTCAAATACATAAAGTTATTAAGCTTCTTCCCCTCCCTAACTCTTCTCCTGGTTATCTCCTTAAATCTAGCCTTCTATGGATTTTCAATCATCTTATTATTTTTATTACTCTACTCCAGACATATTCCAGTTTATCATGTCTTTCCTAAAAGATGGCATCCATTACTCCCAGTAGGGTTTGATCAGGGCAAAATACAGTGGGATTATCACTGCCTGAGTTTTAGATTTTTTGTTTCTCTTAAAGGAGCTCAAAATAGAGTAAACTTTTCAGTTGTTACCAGCCCACTGTGATCTGCACTTTTCCTGATCTTATAGAACTTTTTGTCCATTCATCTTTTGGCAAAAATACTGATGGGAAATCTTTCACATTGTTAATTAACGTGTGCTATCTTGGCTCCCCAGTTAGACTGTAAGTAATTTGAGGGCCCCCACCTTGTCATCTATTTCTTGGTGCTTACCACCTAAAAGAATCTCAAAATCCTCTTTTTGATTGATTCCTGAATGAGGAGTAGAGAATGTACTCTCTCCAGTCATCTTTCTTGGTTCAATATCACCTAGTTGTTTTCCTAGTTAAGAAATATTTCTCAATGTCTAGTCCAAACTTATTATGTGGTTGCTTCAGGCCAATTACTTCTTTATTTCCCTTCCTAGATTTATGTTGTTTTTTTTCAACTGGAGGCAGAAGGAAGAAAACTGATAAGAACAAGGGAGGAATATGAAAAAGAAACAGACTGAGCATAAGTAAAGGAAGATTTCTCAGGGGTTATTTTCTACATAAGTTCATTATTATGCCTTTGTCTACATTCTTGTCACATAACATGGTCCCTGGCACACAGTAGGTCTTTATTTAAATGCTTGGTGATTGATTGGTTGGAACAAAAAGTGAATCCAACAAAAAGAAATCACATATCTACGCCCAAATGGTTATCAAACCATGCATACTGTTTGATCCAGCAGTGTCTCTACTGGGTATCTACCCCAGAGAGATCATAAAGGAGGAAAAGGGACAGGTTTGTAGCAGCTCTTTTTTTGTGGTGGCAAGAAACTGGAAACTTAGTGGATGCCCATCAGTTGGAGAATGGCTGAATAAGTTATGGCATATGAATATTATGGAATATTATTGTTCTATAAGAAACGATCAACAGGATGATTTCAGAGAGGCTTGGAGAGACTTACAGGGGCTGATGCTAAGGGAAGTGAATAGAAGCAAGAGAACATTGTATACAGCAACAACAAGATTATGTGATGATCAATTCTGATGGATTTGGCTCTTTTCAACACTGAGGTGATTCAGGCCAGTTCCAGTGGTTTTGTGATAAGAGAGCCATCTGTAATAAGAGAGAGGACTATGGGAACTAAATCATAATATTTTCACCTTTGTTATTGCTATTGTTTGCTTTCTTGTTTTTTTCTTTCTCATTTTATTTCTTTTTGATCTGATTTTTCTTGTGCAGCATGATAAATGTGGAAATACGTTTAGAAGAATTGCACATTTAACCTATATTGGATTACTTTTGCTTTCTAGGGGAGATGAGCGGGAAGGAGGGAGGGAGAAAAAATATGGAATACAAAGTTTTGCAAAGGTGAATGATGATAACTCTCTTTGTATGTATTTTGAAAAATAAAAAGCTATTATTAAAAAATCCCCAAATATGTAAGAATAAATTTCCATTTTAAGAAATAATAATAATAAAACACATTGGATTTAGAATTGTCAAAAAAAAAAGAAATCATGAACCATGATGGTCTGAACATTTTGCCCCTGCATTCCATAAGTGTAGTGTTTGGGTTAAAAAAATTTGCTAATGCTTTTTTCTTTTTTCTCTTACTTTCCAGTAACTTCCTCATTCTACCCCTAAAAATTCCATACACTGACAATATCTAATTACACATGCTTCATTTTATACCCATAGATTAACTTCACTTTAAGAAGAGGAGGGAGACAAATTTTGATAGCAGTTCTCTGGAATCAAGATCAAACACTGAATTCATTGGAATGTCTTCTAGTGAGGTTTTCCTTGACACTACTATGAACACTGAGCATATAATTTTCTGCTTACTTTCCTTCGTATCAATTCATATACACCTTCCTGAATTTCTCTGATTTACTAGACATTATTTCTTATTGCACAGTGACTTTCCATTATATTTCTATGTCATTATTTCTTCAGCTACCCTCAATCAGCAGAAACTCAATTCATTTCCAGTTTTCTACTACCACAAAAAGGGTTGCTGTGCATCTTTTAATAGGTTCTGACCTTTTCCTCTCTTTTCCATACTTGGATTATGTGCCTTATAGTAGTATTCCCTGGGTTTTATTTTGAACAATTTAGCCATTTTTCTAGCAAAATTTGAAATTGTTTAAATGAGGTCTCCTTAAAAGGAAGAAAATTATGGAGAAAAAAAAATGAAGAATTAATGGCTACAGGCAGGTTGGAGGCAAGCTGAATTTTGAGGAAAAGTATGGCTTCCCTTTGGAACAATTCAGTCCATAAAGTTCTTTGTAGTTTTGTGCTAAATAAATGAGTTATGATCATAACAATAAGGTACTTAGAAGATTTGCAAAGTGTTTTATAAATGTTTAATTTTATTCTCAAAAATCTGGGAGGTAGATGCTAAAACTGGCAAATCAGGGCTAAGTGACTTTCACAGGCTCATGAAGCTAGTGAGCCTCTGAAATCAATCTCGGACTCAGTTCTTTCTGATTCCTGGTCCGGCATATTATCTACTGCATCACCTACTTACCCCAAGATGCTTTGGAGATTATGGGGGACCCATGATTCTCAGACACATATAAGTGGGAGAATATTGGCATTTACATTATTTTAGTACGAAGCTCAGTGCACCGACAGAATTACTATTTCCCAAAGTCAATCCAGTCTTTCATCACATGCCAAGTCATTGACCACACACTTATATTATTATATATTATATGTATATACACATACATTGCTGACCACATACTTATATTACTATATATGTATATACACATACATATAT
>JAJPUD010015610.1:14475-36791 GCA_023553655.1 Myrmecobius fasciatus | reverse complement strand
CCTGTCTGATCTCCGCCACCATGGCTCCACCCCCGGAAGGAAGTCCCCTGAATGTTTTTGTAAAATAACCTAAAAAATTATATATGGATAGTGTCTTTAAGAATAGAGTGCATTTTTTATTAAAGCTTTTTATTTTCAAAATATATTCATAGGGGCAACTAGGTGGTGCAGTGGATAGAGTATCAGCCCTGAAGTTAAGAGGACCTGAGTTCAAATCTGGTCTCAGACACTTAACATTCCCTAGCTGTGTGACCCTGGGCAAGTCACTTAATCCCAATTGCCTCAGCAAAAACAAACAAAAACATGCATAGATAAAATTCAATATTCACTCTTGTAAAACGTTGTGCTGCAATTTTTTTTCTCCCTCCCGTAGAAGGCAAGTATTCCAGTATGTTAAACATGTGCAGTTCTTCTATACATATTTCCACATTTATTCTTGCACAAGAAAAATCAGATCAAAAAGGAAAAAAAATGAGAAAGAAAAAAAATCAAATATAAAAGATGAAAGTACTATGTTGTGATCCACATTCAGTCCCTACATTAGTCTTCTTTCTGGATGCAGTTGGCTCTCTTCATCACAAGACCATTGCAACTAGCCTAAATCACCTCACTATTAAAAAGACCAATGTCCATCAGAGTTGATCATTGTATGTTGCTGTGAACAATGTTCTCTTGGATCTACTCACTTCACTCTGCATCAGTTCATGGAAGTCTCTCCAGGCCTCTCTGAAATCGTCCTGCTGGTCATTTCTTATGGAACAATAATATTCCATAACATTCATATACCATAATTTATTCAGTCATTCTCCAATTGATGGGCATCCATTCAGTTTCCAGTTCCTTGCTACTGTATAAAGGGCTACTACAAACATTTTTGCTTATGTGGGTCCTTTTCCCTTTTTATGATCTCTTTGGGATACAGGCCTAGTATAGGCATTGCTAGATCAAACAGTATGTACAGCTTGATAGCCCTTTGGGCATAATTCCATCTTGCTCTCCAGAATGATTGGATCAGTTCACAACTCCACCAAAAATGTTTTAGTGTCCTAGTTTCACACATCCCCTCCAACATTCATCATTATTTTTTTCCTATCATTTTAGCCAATCTGAGGGGTGTATAGTGATACCTCAGAGTTGTCTTAATTGGCATTTCTCTAATCAGTAATGATTTAGAGCATTTTTTCATATGACTAGAAATGGTTTTAATTTCTACATCTGAAAATTGTCTGTTCATATCCTTTGACCACTTGTCAATTGGAGAATGGCTTGTATTTTTCTAAATTTGAGTCAATTCTCTATATAATTTAGAAATGAGACTTTTATCAGAATCCCTGGATATAAAATCCCCCCCCCCCCCAGTTTATGCCTTCCCTTCTAATCTTGTCTGTATTGGTTTTGTTTGTACAAACATTTTTACTTAATATAATCAAAATTATTCATTTTGTATTCCCTAATATACTCTAGTTCTTCTATAGTCACAAATTCCTTCTTTATGCATAGATCTGAGAGGTAGACTATCCTTTGTTCTTCTAATTTACTTATTGTATCACTTTTTATGTCTAAATAATGAATCCATTTTGATCTTATCTTGATATATGGTGTTAGGTGTGGGTCAATGACTAGTTTCTGACATAGAGCCCATTTTTTAAACTGTTGTTTCATAAGTTTTTATTTGGGAGCAGAAATTTATGTTTTCTTTTGCAATATGACTTTTATGGAAATGTTTTTGCATAACTTCACATGTGCCTTCTCAATGTACAGGGAGGAAGGGAGACAATCTGGAACTCAAACTTTTAAAAAACAAATATAAAAAATTGTGTTATGTGTAACTGGGGAAAATAAAAATATTAAAACATAAAAAAGAAAATAGAATCCAGAACACTCATGTTTTATAGTAAAATAATCCAGAATGTAAAATATGTAATAATTACAAATAAAAAAAGAGAAAAACAACAGGAAATGAAATTTGGAATCTAATGGAAGTCACTCACATAGTCTACTTCTTTAAAATATTCATGTCTTTATTTGAAAAGAGGCACTAATGTCTATCATGAGAATTAACTTACCTGCATCTCAATTAATGGTCAATTGTAAAAGAAATCCCTGAGAGCCTAAAATATGGTCTGTGCTCTACTATACAAATAAGCAGGCAGATATTGGAAAACTGAACCACAAAGGTGACATGATGTGCCAAAAATTCATTATCTGTAGAAAGACTTTGATTTAATGCTTGTCATTTCAATTAAGTCCGAAATTTTCTAAAGCTACAGTAAAATGAGGGGGAAATCTTGAAACATGTGGCTTTGACATAGTACCTTCCAGTTTGAAAACGATGAACTACTTTGAAAACTTCTGAAAATCTACAAGAAGATGCTCTCAACTGTTGTGTGCTCAACTGACAACACTGGCATCTGCTGTCTAAACTTAGCATTAAGCTAGATTTGGTCTTGCAATGTAGTCACCTTATTTGCCAATTTGAAATTTGCAAAATAGGACTGAAACTGTGAAAAAAATCTATGTGAAAATAAAGAATTCTAACAGACAGGCAAAATCAGTCTCTTTTTAAATAAAGAAATAAACAAGATATTGAATATAAAGTTTTGCATAAATTAACAAGTTTATAATAACATTTAATAGCATTATATGTGTATATCTGGCAAATCTGTAAAAGTATAAAATACAGAAGTGATTTTATATATATGTAAATGGAGTTTTCTCATTGGGAGTTCCCTTTAAGCAAGGAAGGGAAAAGGAATTAAAAAATAAATAGCACCCAATGTTTACTAGACACTGCGTCAAATACTTTTACAAATATATTATCTCATTTGATCTTGTAACAATCCTGAGAGGAAAGTGCTGTTAGTATGCTCATTTTATCATAGAAGAAACTGGGGTTAAATAGAGGCTAAGTGACTTGAACAGGGTCTTAAAGCTAATAACTGAATTAGGTTGGTTTTTAACTCAGGTCTTCCTAATGTAATGCCCTGCTTTGTATCCAATTAAATCATAATTTGGGTTCAAAATTAGAACCATAAACCTTAGTAACTCCAAACTAAAAGAAATGAACACATTGTAGCAGGTATCTTTTGTACTTGTATATACAGGATAATACTGAATTATTAAAATTTTATGTAATGACATTTTCATCTATGACTTCAATCATAATCAATCACTTTGGAATTGTTTCAAAGTTTCAAATTATCTCCCTAATTTGCCTCATTTATTGTTCATATCCTGAAGTTTAAAAAAAAAAACATTTAATTAAAAACACAAAGCATGGTAACCTTAACTATACTCTCAAAACTTTAAAAGCTGGGCTTTAAGCATCTACTTTAAAAAAATTAAATGAAGTCACTTTATATGAAATATTCTCTAGTTATATGCTAAATTCTTTCTAATCTGTTTCTAATGCTGCATCAGCAGTGTAATGAAAATAAGAACACCCTGAATTCCCAGTTTTAGAGATAATGGCAGGTGCATTGGACAAAACAGAAGTACTTCATGTGACATAGATCTTTTAAAAATAAATAAATAAAAACTTGCTACTAAAGAGGTTTATTGCTGTGGTGGAAGCTCAGTTGTTTCAGTCATGTCTAACTCTTCATGACTCCATTTGATATTCTCTCGGCAAAGATACTGGAGTAGTTTGCTGTGGGTGAAGTGACTTGCTCGGGATCCTAGAGTTAGTAAATGTCTGTAGCCAGATTTCAAATGAGGGAGATGAATCTTTCTGACTCCAGGCCCAGTGCTCTATGCACTATGGCACTACCTCGCTGCTCTACAAATCAATCTTTGTGTTATTTAATTTAAAAAATAGATCAAGTTATTTCTTTTGCCTCCTATAACATTCAAGTTAAAGGAAGAGTTGGGGAGTTGGGGGGAAGCATTACAAGGAGGTAGTTAGGTACAATGGAGAGATATTTTTGAAGATAAAGGATTGAGGATGAATAAATGCTGCTTCTGCCACTTGCTTACTACTTGTGTTACTTTTGGAAAAACTCTTTAACTCATTGATACTCAGTTTTTCTGTAAAAGAAAACCTCTACAATCACTTCAAGTTCTAAGTCTTTGTTCCTATCATTAATCTACATCACAGTCAATAATGTTGAAATAGGATTGCATCTTTTCTTCTTAACATACTTAATATATCTATATATCTACTTCTCATTTCCCACAACTATTTTAGTATGCTGAAAAACTATCAATGTGTTCTGATCAGTAATTTCACCAACTTTCTGATTATCAGTCCAAAATTTCTAAAAAATAACACTTTCTAAGAAGATCCTTAAAGAGCCAGAGAAAAAAAATGTTTCTTCTCTAACCCCTTCCAGCCCCTCCTCAAAAAGTGGTACAATAGTGCATAAAATAGTGCCTGAAATAAAAAAGGCTTACTTTCTTGAATACAAATTTGGCCTCAGACGCTTAATAGCTTGGGAATCCAGGCAAATCACTTAATCCTGTTTGCCTCAGTTTCCTCATCTGTAAAATGATCTCAAGAAGGAAATGGAAAATCATTCCATATCTTCACCAAGAAAACTCTAAATAGATTCATAAAGAAAAAGACACAATTGACATGATGGAAAAGTACCATGAGTGGTATTTTCCAGCTCTCTATTTGTAATCTTAAAACAGCTTAGGGATTTTGTTTATTCATAGAAATAAAAACATAAATATAATATTTTTAAATATACAGGAAAAACCCCAAAATAGGAAAATAATGTTGTTACATTAACTTTTATCTTCCATGTAAAAATTCCTTAACAAGTTATCAATTTATTATGCAATTTTCTTCTTAATTGAAATGCCTGCATTCAATTCACACACACACACACACACAAAGATAAAATAATAATAAGCAGGATGGATTTGATTAACTCTAAGGTCTTTTTGAGCTCTAAATACTAAGAACTATTGTAATAATAATTACAAGGAATTCAATTAACATCCTCATTTGACAGATAAATTAGGCACTAAGGCACAAACAATTTCAATGATTTAACCTGGGTGACATTGATAACAAAGTGACAAAGCTGAAATTTGCACCAAGGTTCTCGGGCAGCAAATGCTGTGCTCTCATTACAATACCTCAAAAGAAATTAGAAATAAAATGTACCATGTGGTGTAAGCAATGGCATTTCAGACTGGTAAAATCCTTGACATTCTAGCCCAGTAAAGTCTTTTTTCAGCATTGAACTTTATAATGAAAAAGAAAAAAAGAGTCATCCAAATTTATCTTGAAGAAATTATAAAATTGAATACTAGAAATTTGCCTAACAAATATTAGCTTCATTTTGAAAATCATGTAAATACTTCATTTTCCCTATCTTTGACATTTTAAAAATGCAGCTTTAACTCAATTGACATTTTGACATTTCCATCTCCTCTCTTTCTCAAATAAGTTCTGGTATGACGCTTTCTCAAGTTCTGGGAATGATCCTGGATTCTCAGTGCTTATATCAGTGGAGCATAATCTCTGGAAAGATCCTACCATTATGGAAAGGTTTTTTTTAAAAATGTGGTCCAGGGATAGACTGTGTGATTTGCCAGAAAATCAACTTACTTAAATTTAATTAGCAAATCATTGATCCAAAAGGATAGATTTTTTTTCTAGCCATCATAATTCAGAAAGAGCCCTTATATATACTTTTAAATAATACCATGCCCTCCAAAATGACTTGACCTTTTATAAAGAAACTAAGGATCAATGATAACAAATGATAAAAAATGATCTCTGAAGTAAAAAAAGATAAAAAACAACCAAGAAATGAATGAGTAATATGAAACTGATGTTTGAGATGAATAGAAAATAGGACCCAGAACACGTCACCAAAAGGTTCTTTTTTTTTTCCCCCAAGGTATTTGAGGTTAAGGTACTTGCCCAGGCTCACACAGGTAAGCAGTGTTAAGTGAATGAGTTAACATTTGAACACAGGTCATTCTGACTTCAAGGCTGGTGCTCTATCCATTGCGCCACCTCTTAGCCCACAGAAGTCTTTTTTGACAGCCTCCCATGATCATTCAAAAGACTAGTTAGTATCAGTGATATGTGAAAAAAGATCACGGAGAAGGGGAAATGTACTATAGTTCTGATGTCTAAAATGAGAGGAAAAGTAGGTGTGCAAACTGAGCATTATTCTGATTTCCAACAAATTTCTTGAATTTATCAAAGAGATTGCTAATGGAGAGAAAAAGACAACTTAAAATAAAAAATAAAAATAATAACAAAAAAGAAACTAGATTTTTTAAATGTCATCAACTCTTTTGACATATGCATTCATTTTCAGAATAATAACCATCAATAAATAAAATAAAATATATAGGAACACAATTCAGCATTGTAATAGGTCAAATACCAAGATTTACATAAATTGACTATGCTTGTTGATATTTTGATATCCTCTCTGTCTATATTCCTCAAATTAAATTCATGGTACTTGATCATAGTGTTTCTTTTAACCCTATGAACTGCATAAAGTATATTATTTTGTAAATTTCGCTCTACATAATACAAGCACCCATTTGTAGGTATTCATCAAGGTACATGCGATCAGTTTAAATCATCTCATAAGAACTGATGATTAAATTTTCAGCATGAGCATTTACAACTTAGAAACTGCAAATGCTACAATTCATGGCTTGATTTGATATTTTATTAATTTTCTAGATTTTAAAAAGTAATGGGGAAAATGTTAATAATGCATGTTAAAGATAAAAGCCCACTATGTGTATCTTTTCCCCTGTTCCAGTTGGTTGATAAATATGCATCAGTACACCTTGGAATTTGGAAAGGATAATATAATTTTTCATGTCTATCTATAGTATTGATTAGAGGCTACCTATAAAAATAGTCTCAAAGATTATTTTTTCTACTTGATTACAAGTTTCAAAATTAGATATAAATTGATATATTAATTAAAATCAGATATAATCAATTAGGACCCATTCAGTATCTATTCATAATCTCTTTGCCATGTTCTATAGAAATCCAGCATATATATATATGTGTGTATATATATACATACACATACATACATACATATAGATTTATAGATGAATTTATCCTTGTTTTAATTCTGTTTAATTGCCATGTCAAGTTCTGATGAGCAAATAATTAGAGAAACAATACTGCTTTCTATAAGAATGAACTTTGCCTAAAAATATTTTTTTCAAATATTTAAAGTCAAAAATTGTGATTATGAAGCTTCAATAAAATATTGTTATCTATGTGATCCTGATTAAATTAGTTTGCTTCTTTGATATTCAGTTTTATCTACAAAATAAAAAAAGATTTTTTAAAATTACCTTTAAGATATTTTCCAAATCTAGATCCTATAATAGCATACAAATTTTATTTTAATGGTATTTTAGACTATTATGCAGCATGATGGAAAGAGGATTAAAACTGGAGAAAGAATGACTTGCATTGAAATTTTGCCTCAATCGCTTACTATGTGGTTTTTCGTAAGACATAAACTTTATCAGTATCAGTTTGTTTGTCAATGAAATGAGAGTAATTGCACCTACCTCCCATGTGTATTATGAGGATGAAAAGATATACACATCTTACACATATATTTGTATATATACATATATATATGTATTGCTTCATAAAATTTAAAGTACTATATAAATATTATTTTTGAGATTGAAAATCATGTTTAAAAAACTCCCCCTCCAGGGATTTAATTCTTAGCTTCCTGGAACATGTCTACAAAATGCTTTGCAAATAATAACAATATTAAAAGTATGAGACTACTACTACATATGAATATATAGATAAACTTAAATCTTGTTGTCCTGTCATCGATTTTCCCTGTTTGGTTAAAAAAATGAAAATGTTTCCAGAAAATAATTGGAATATAATTTTAAATGTATTAACAAAGTTTTTGATTTATAATGGAAGTCTAGGCTTAGGCATAATTTAGTCATTATCAAATAAATCTGTTGTAAAATAATTTCTTCTTTAGTTTCAGGAACTGGCAATTTATTATTTAATGGCCGGGTGACTTATGGATTATTTATGCCATTTGTCACTCTTTTCTCCATACCTTCAGAATGAATTTTGGCAAATTCATTTTTTCTTAGCAAGTCTAATTGAGATTAGCTGGAACAATAAAATAATTTAATACAAAAATCACTGTATTACCCCAACTCCTAGCAACTCTTCTGTACAAGATCCTAACCTGAGGTGCAGAAATGGTGTAGAGACGTGCTCTCTAAGAAAATTTTCTAAGGTATGAAAACTTGTATAATCTCTCTGATGGATTTTTTTCTGGGAAATCAACAAGTAAAAAATTGAGATAATCACCAGTTTTCTCTGTGTCTCTTCCATGGTGCTAGAGAAGCTGGAGAGTGTGAGACCAAAAGTGCAAAGAGAGAGAATGGGCTTAGAAAGCTTCTATTCTGTCAGCCAAGAGTGACATAAGAAATAGTGTGAGTGATATTGAGAGATCTAACATGTACACAGGATCAAATCCTTACTGTTACTTTAATTCAAAATGATCCTAGCATAAATATGAAAGTATATCAACACTTTCTATGTGGTAAATGATTTTCTATGTAATTTTTTTGATGCTCTAGATATTGTGGGAGATGTTTGTCTATTCAAATCTATTCAAAACACCATGTCTAACTATTCTGGAAATGAATCAGGAAAAACTATTAGTAAACCCAATGATTTTGATATTATGCATCTATTCAACAACATAAACATCCACATAATTCAATCCTATCCAATCCAACAAGCATATAGAAACTACATACCATGTGAAAAACACTGTACTGGCTCAGGAGTTATCATAACATTGGGGATAAATATTAAAAATTTACAACAAATATTTTTTCTGCCATAGTAAAGTATTAGAAGCAAAATAACTGCCCATAAAAGACTCAACAAATTGTAGTACAATAATCAAATACAAGATCATTATATAAGGAATGGTGAATGGTCAGAGGAACAGAAATGATTATTAAACTGATGCAGAGTAAAGAAAGCAGGGCCAAGATAACAATATGTGCAATGTTTCTTACAACGTTACTAAAGACAACATTCAAGGACAACAAACATAACATAGTTGTATCTTATTTTCTTGTTCCTGCAAAATTCACTATAAATTTGGCTTATTTTTCTTAAAAAGGTTTAAAAATAGTAGTATAAGAACTTGACTAATCCATGCTATAGAAAATGAGAAATATAAAGAATTCAAAGAAACATGGCAAGATTTAGGTGATTTCTTGAGTGGAAAGGAAATTGAATCAAGATAAAAAAGATATAGATGGAAACAACAATAAAGATGAAGCTTATTGATATTTATAAAGAGAAAACCTAGAGATGGGAAAATATATCTTTCATTCTTATAAAGGTGGGGGACAATGGGCATAAAACACTGAATATTTTTTAGATATAGTTGATAGGTTGGTTGATTTTACTGACTTGCTTTCTCCCCTTCTGTTTAATATAAAGAAATTAATATCTGGGTAGGAGATAGAAAATATTTTCGGAAATCCAAGGGATTCAAAAAAATAACACACAACTTAATTTTTAAAATTAAGTGATAGCTTTATTGGAGCCACATGTAAAATATTTATTGCAGCTTTTTTTGTGATGGCGAAGAATTGTAAATTGAGAGAATGGTCATCAATTGGAGAATGGCTAAACAAGTTGTGGTATATGAATATAATGGAATACTTTTGGGCTATATGAACTGATTAGTATCTAGAGTTCAGAAAAACCTAGAAAGATCTCCTTGAACTAATGCTAAATGAGTGAACAGAACAAGGAGAACATTGTACACAGTAACAGCAATACTATGTAGCTCTTAGCAACACAATGATTTCAAGACCACTCCAAAAGGTTATGATGGAAAATATATCCACATCCATAGAAAGAATTACAAAATCTGAATGCAGATTGGAGGAAACTATTTTTGCTTTTCTGGCCTGTTTGTTTGTTTTGTTGTAGTTGTACCACTTTCCATTTATATTAGAAAGATTTTCATAGTTGGAAGGATTGACCTGAAGACTAAGGAACAGTCTTAATAAGTGGAAACATTCTACTATTATGGCAAATAGTACAGGCTGGGCGCTGTTACCATTTCTTATGGTATTATCTCATTTCTTACATTATGTCTCCTACTTGGACCTGTGGGAAAATGCTCTTGGATAAACATCCCATGGAATCTCCTGATTTTAAATTCCTTTTAAATGTGATCTTTTGCCTAGATAACACATTCTCTTCCCATGAGAGTTCAAGTCCTATACCCAGAACAGAAGTATTAATTTCTGGCAAGTAAACAGTGTGACAATGCCTGTCACATTTCTAGGTTTGGGGACTGATCAGCATATACAGGTTATGTGAAACCAGCTACATGTACCAAGGATAATTTAGAGAATATTAGCTTTTCTCTATCCCCATGAATTCTTCTATAAAGCCTATTCTAGCAAACCAACTGTGGGTTAGCTCCCTCTATCAGACCAGAAATCCACAGCATCTGTTGCCTGCAATTATCACTACAGTCCTCCTTGTTAGCATTTCTCACTTACTGTTTATTTTTTATTTTATTTTTTTAATTAATTAATTAATTTTTTAAAATTAAAGCTTTTTATTTGCAAAGGATATGCACAGGTAATTTTTCAACATTGACCCTTGCAAAACCTTCTGTTCTAGATTTTGCCCTCCTTCCCCCAACCCTCTCCCCTAGATGGCAGTCCAATACATGTCAAATATGTTACAATATATGTTAAATCCAATATATGTATACATACTTATAATTATCTTGCTGCACAAGAAAAATCGCATCAAGAAGGAAAAAAACTGAGAAAGAAAACAAAATGCAAGCAAACAACAACAGAAAGTCTGTTTCTTTTTTTAAAATGATATATTTTCATTTTTATTTTAAACTTATCAACATTTTAATATACAAGAAAAAAATTACATGTCTGAACTCACATGCAATTTATTTTTTAAAAAGTGTTTGTGTATATATGTGTATGTGTGTATGTATATCAATATGCATATGCTTATGCTTATATATATATGTGTGTGTGTATGTGTATGTGTATGTACATATACAAAAAACTGAAGTTGGTGATTTTGCTAAGCCCTCCCTCATTTAAATCCAATTCACTTGCATGTCATGGGATCACTTCTTCAAAAACAAAGGACTAACAACATGTATGCATTTAATTTAACAAAGCATTAAAATCAATCTTTCAGTGTTTCATTCTGTTTTGTAAAATATTTTTTTCTACTTTTTTTCCTCCAAAATGTAGGTTTTGTTTGCTCTTTTTTTTTCTGGTTTTTAGACTACTCAAAACCATCATGTAGCTCTTCATTTTTCCAGTTGAATGCCTACAATGGACAAGAGATTTAAGAGAAGGCATTCAGATTATTATGTGGGTCCCCTATAAAAGATTTATAGGACATGAACAAGAATTTGACAGTATCAAATTATGTACATATGTTACAATCTAAGAGCAGAAAGTATTTACATTATTAAAGACATATCCCCATCATAGTATCTAGATTTTTGCATCTCATAATAAAGGGAGCTATAACCTATTGTTATAGGTTATAAGTTGTTATATATTGTTATAGGTTATAGGTTCCTTATAGAAAAGGTATCTTATGCATGAAAAACATCATCAATTTCACAAAAGACAGAATTTCCCCATTTATCAAAGTAGATTTTTACCATTTTGCATACCTGAGAATCACATACTTTGTAACTCCTTATACTAACTGAAGTTAAAAATTAATTTCTAGAAGGTTTTTGAAGATACAAAGCATCTATCTTGTCCCTAAGAAAACATGATTTTATTTGAAGATAAAATGATGATTTAAAGAAGGGAATCTAAACCATGATAACTATTCTCACTCATTTTTTCTTTCCTTCCTGCTTGCCCTCTAGGATATTGGATGCATTTATCCCTTCAGCAACCCAAAAGACAATTAATGCCATACATCATATATGAACCTAGATGACAGGATGTGTTGCCTGCAAATGCTAGGGAAGGCTCATTCAGAATCAATGGATATTGTCACTAGCAGGCAGTCATATTATTATGTCTACCCTTTCAAAGTTCAAAGACAAGACTTTGGACTGAGATTCATATTAGGAGCATGAGTATAATTTTTTGCCTTTACTATATGCTCATGCAACTAAAGATGGGGGAAAGGGTTGGGGAAAATAATCTCATGGTCAGAGCAAAGTGACAAAAGCAAGGATTTCTTTAATTCTATTTCTAGATTTGTATGATGTGGTATACATTCTTTGATGACCCCTCCCCCAAACAATACTCCCCTTTCCTTTCCCCTTTCTCCCTTCCCCCCTCCTCAGTACTTTGCTTTTGATGACCCTCTCCCCCAAACAATACTCTACCCTTTAGATCCCCTCTGTGGTATACATTCTTAGGCAAGATTGAGGGATCTGGAAACTTATTGCTGGTCTATCTGGAAAGTCTAAGAATTTCTTTGTTTTCTCATCATCTGTTAATTTAAAAACAAGGAATTCATTCCAAGGATTTGTAAGTCAAAACCAATTGATAAAGGAAAACCTTTTTTGTTTGGGTGCTTCTGTGTTACTTTATTTTAGTTAATGATCATTCGCTAATTTTTATTTGTTGATTTTTCTTCATTGCCTACAAAAAGGCTTATATCTTCTCTTCCTTTAAAAAATAAGGCATCTTCTCTTGATCTCAGCAATTATTACCTTATCCCAGTTCTGTCCTACTCTCAGGTGCAACCCCCCCAAAAAATACCCACAAAACCCCCAAAAAACAACAAAAAATACTACATGTTTATATATTCCCTGCTACTGTTTTCTCACCACTTATTTCTTATTCCATGGAAATCTGAGTTTACTTAACTGGTAAAACACCAATTATTGTTTCTCCTTCCTTACTCTCTTTGACCTCTCTCTAGCTTTCCATGGTTTTGATACTACTAATCACCCCTCTTCCAGAATACTATTTTCTTTTCTTCTTCTTTTTTTTTTTTTTTGCTGAGGCAATTGGGGTTAAGTGACTTGCCCAGGGTCACACAGCTGTTACGTGTCTGAGATCAGATTTGAACTCAGGTCCTCCTGACTTCAGGGCTGGTGCTCTATCCACTGCGCCACCTAGCTGCCCCTCAGAATACTCTTTTCACAACAATACTTTCTTAGCTTTCTCTTCCTTCCTGTCTGACGTCTTTCTCAGATTTCCTTGATAAATACAATATCCTGCCCCGTTTAGCATAGATAGTATTTCTTGGTTCATCCTTAGCATTCTTTTCTTTGAGGATATTTTATGAGTACCCATGAGTTCAAGAATTATCTTTATGCAAGTGACTCACAATTGTGTGTGTATATGTGTATGTGTATGATTTCTCTCCTAAATTCTACTCACTCATTTGAATCATTTTCTTTTTATTGGTTTCTGAATGGTCTGTAGGCATTTCAAAAACATGTATCTAAAATGGAACTCATTTTTTTTCTTCTTACCTAGCTTTCCTCCAAAATTCCCTCAAGTTTATAGCCTTGAAGTTATCTTTCATGTCCCTTTTCCACACTCCCAGTATCCATTCATTTGCCAAGACTTATTTGTTCTGCCCCCACAATATATTTTGCCTCTATCTCCTTTCCATTCACAGTCATCAGCCTAGTTAAGATTATTACTATGTTTCTAGAGCACTATAATAGGCTCTTAATTGATCTCCCTACTTTAAGACTCTTTTTTTCTATAATCCATCCTTCATATAGCTAGAAAAAAAAAAACAATGGTTGGGCATATGCCTAACCATTTCACTAGTCTAATCAAGACAAACATTTCAATGCTTCCTCTCCCTCTTTCCCCTGTTCCAACCCTGACTAAAGAAGAGAAAGAAAGACATAAAGACAGTTTAACATTGAAGATTGTCTCCAATATAATTCTCATCTGCTTTTAAAAAATATTCATTAATTAAATGTGGTGTGTCTAGTTTCTCAGATACACACTAGCTGTCATATTTTTCTGAAATTCAAGTGTGAAGAGATTTATAAGGTAGTGAGAAAGTGAAATATATTGGAAAGAGAGGTATATTGTATTGACATTTAGTTTTGCTACTTATGTGTATAACACAGAAAAGAATAGATACTCTCAAACTGACTTTGGGGCAAAAAAGAGATCATTTGTATGGTCAGTATACAAAAAAAAAGAAAATTGGGTAATAAATACTATAGAGAAGGAAAGAGAAGAAAATGAAGCAATTTATTATTTCACAGAATTGAATTTCTATAAAATAAAATTAATCAATCACAAGAGATGGATTATGAAAGAGTGGAGAACTTCATTAGCCTCACTCTTATCTAGATCAGAGAAGAGAGTTAGTTATGAAAATATTTAAAAACAAATAAACTGAATATTATCATATAAATACATGAAGTAAAAGCCTGTCCTGGGACAGAATAAATGGGAAGAAAAGAATTGGGAGAGGAAGGGAGAATTGGGAAGAAAAATGACTCAATAAAGGGGTAGAGAAAAATAACTGGATCTGATGGAGAAGGAAAAAAAAAAAACCTTAATCACGACTATGAATATACATAAGAAAAACTCACTCATAGCATTAAGGATGGCAGCAATAGAGCTTAGAAAGCAAAACCCATCACGTTTTTGTTTATTAAAAACACATATAAAGCACAAAGATTTTTACAGGATAGAAATGAAGAATGAGAACAGAAGGTATGATATATCAACAGAATTAAAATTAAAAAATCAATCAGAATTTAAAAAAAACTACTAGTTTCAAACAAGGGGATGATAAAAATATACATAGTCAATAAAGACTCAAGAAAACTACATTATGCTCAAAAGAATCACAAATAATGTACATATTAGAAACATATGCACCAAATGACATAATATCTAAATTCTTCAAAAACAAGTTAACTGAATAACAGGAGGAGTTATGTAAAAGTACAATAATGATTATTTCCAACATCCTCTTCAGACTTATATAAACAGGAAAAACTCAAGAATACAAAGGGAATATTACAAAAACAATAGATGCGATAGTTTTTTTTTATCAATACTGAATCCAAAAATTATAGAATATACTCATTTTAAATTATTTTTAAATATTTTTATTTCCTCAGTTACATGTAAAATAATTTCATTTACATTTTTAAAAGTAATTTTTCAATAATTTAGAAGAAGCTCATGAAAATGACATTGTTCAAAGGCATAAAGAAAATACAAATGAAGAAAAGGAAATATATGTGTTGTGTATATATGTACCACTTCCAGTCAACTTGACTTTGAGGTTGATAGTTGTGAGCAACTTTCCCTTGTTAAATCCAATTCACAAGATATCATCTTACATATATATCATATTATCATATCTATCATAGATAATGTCATTGGTTCTCTTTGAGGATGAAGGACGGTTACACCTTCCTCTTGAAATTTGACCCAATATATCTACTTATCAATTCTTTACTTCTCATACCTTACATTTTTAAATAACAGCACATAAAATAATGCTCTTATTAACACTCTATGTTGCTCCCCTTTTAAAAAATTCCTCTTAAAGATTCTTTACTGAACTGAAACTTTACTCAAATCATCCCATATTGAAGTTATCTAATTGGCAATTGCTAAAATAATTAATTGTCTACACTTGCAGGCTTTCCTCTCAGTTTTGATAACAAAGAATATTGTCAATTCAGACTTGACTATCAGAGAATTTGTTCTACTAGGAGACAGGCTGTTCTATACCATTTATGCCCTCAAAAAATGGACTTGCTAAGCAAATGAACAATATGAATTAGATAGTAGGGATAATGTTTACTTATTAAAAAGAACAAATTATTTCTAAGCATTTAAGATTACTAACAACTTCAGATTACACATACAAATTATTTCTAAGCATTTAAGATTACTAACAACTTCAGATTACACATACTATATATACACATACTACACATACACATACACATACACATACACAAAAACTAGCACCTCATATGATACCATAATAATATTACAATAACAAATCATTCTTACCAGCTTAGCACTTAGATTATAGTAGTCATATACTGAATGAATGAGAGAAGGAATGAATGAATATCATAGCAGGGCCTTTAGTGTGTAAACCGTGATTAGTCTAGTTTTAATTATCATTTAGGTCTCTGAATATATCTATCATTTCTCTTTGTGTCAAGTCTCATGCTTTTACCCCCAGCAATTTAATTATTTAATGTAGATAGTACTTAGTCATTATTATAAGTAAACATTAAAAAACAAACTAAAAGTAAATTATGCCTTTTTTCATCATAATTGCTCAATTATTTTTTCTCTTGGTTTGCAAATTGTTATTATAGAATTTTTCTATTCCCCCAAATCACAGAAATTGTTCATAATTTCATCCCTTCTACATTTGTGGTTTATTAACTAGTTGGCCTTGGGATCATATTTACCATAGCATTTTTCCCTTTTGGTATACCTCTCTTCCTCTTCTGTTAACTCTAATCAATCTGATTCCTAGATATTTCTATCTGACACTATCTTTCCTACTTCACAATTCCAAACCTCAAATTCTCTGCCTAAATAAGATTATCTTTCTTTTGTCTTTTGTGACAATGGACATTAATGTTAATCCTTGACAAAGCCATGAAGTAAAAAATGCTTTCTTGGCCTCCATATCCATTTCCCTCTTGGTACCTCTTCTTGGGATTCTTCACTACCAGTTGCCTCTGGTTTTGAATCCAATCCAGAAATGAATTTTAAATCAGAAAATATGGTTTAATATTACCTCTTTGAACTTTGTTAACTCAATGGATTATTTTGAAAATCTACAAAATGAGGATAAGAATGCATACCTATTTATTTGTTGGAATTTTGTGAGACAAGCATTTTGTAAAATATATAGTACCAGTTTAGTGAAGTCTTACCACATATAATAATGTAAAATTATAAAGTGACCAGCAATTTACCAGCAAGGCAGAATAGAGTTCTAACCTTAGAGTCCGGAAAGCCTGTTACCAAAATATTGGCAGCTAGTGATATAGTGGATAAAATCCTGGACCTGGAATGAGGTAGGCTTGGAGAGCACATCTAGCCTCAGATACTTAACTAGATGAATGACTCCAGGCAATTCACTTTCTATCTGCCTCATTTTTCTCACCTATAAAACAGGGATAAAAATTGTACCTACTGACATGGAAATTTTTGGTGATATTTACATAGTATTTAGTGCAGTGCTTGGCATATAGTAAACAATAAATGCTTATTCCATCTCTCCAAATTTCATTTCCAACACCTACCATGTGATGAAAAGCACTTCTATAAGCCTATTTACTCAACCATAAATTGGGAATAATTATGTCTGTTGCAATATTTGTTGTGAGATTCAATTAAGACCATGTATATAATTGTTTTGCAAACTTTAATCCTATTAGAACACAAATGAGTGCTGACAAATAAGGGTAATATGATCACAGTAGAAAGAATGTGAGATTTTTATGATAGCTTTCTTCTTTGATGTCAAGAAATCCAAACCAGAAAGGTGATGAATGAAAAATGCAGAGACATAACTTTTGTGACATTCCCAATGTGGGAATTTGTTCTTCTAGAATATACAACTATGTATTATTATTTTTTTTTCATTTTGATTAATGGGTGGTACTGGGAGGGAAAGATCAAATTTCAAAACTAGTTGTTCCTTAAACAAAAATTGAAAGTTTTTTTTTTAAATCAGAGATGGATACGAGTGAATATATTTTTATATTATATATGCTTTCTTGAAATGGAAATTTATTGTCATATATATATATATATATATATATATATATATATTTTGCTGAGGCAATTGGGGTTAAGTGACTTGCCCAAGGTCACACAGCTAAGCAGGGTTAAGTGTCTGAGACCAGATTTGAACTCAGGACTTCCTGACTTCAGGGCTGGTGCTCTATCCACTGCGCCACCTAGCTGCCCCTGTCATATATTTTCAATCCTACTTGATGTTCTGCTGAGCACATGAAGATGTTTTGTTCTCTTTTGTTTTGTTTACTTTTCTGCCTCTCTTTTTCCTATTCTGTTTTTTCTTTATAATTTAATTCAATAAATAAAAAATAAAAGTTAGTTAGAAACTAGGCATTGGCTGAATAACTTATAGCATCTTAACATAGCAATCATTGTGGTGTAAGAAATGATAAAGAGGATATTTTTAGAGAAACATGGGAAATTATATATGAACTGATAAGAAGTTAAATGGGTAAAACCAGGAAAACATTTTGTACAATAAAATTCATATTGTAAAAAGGAACAATTTTCACAAATGTAAGAACTTTGATCAATTTTAAGCACCCCTCCCTATGATTCCAGAGGACCTCAGATAAAGAATGCTACTCTCCTTCTAACAGAGACATGATGGATTTAAGATACCAATTGAGAAATTATTTTGGATATACATAGTTAATATAGGAATTTAGTTTATGTTACTATGAATATTTACTGTATAACTTTTCTAAACTTTTTTTAAAAAGGTGGTGAGAATAGAAACTTTTCTTAAAAATAATTTTTTAAGATAAAGCATTAAACTGCTGAATTTGAACAAGAAGACTTCAGTTTTAAATCACTGTTCAACTTCATATCTATGTGATCCTTGGGAAGTCACAATTTCTTTGACTTCCATTTCCTTGTCTGGAAAATGAGGTTTCTAGACTAAATCAAGTTCTAAATTTATAATCATATGATCCTTTAACTTATTACAGGGCTCCATTCCCACTCTCCATGGGTATTTAAAGATCTCTACAGAATATTTAAGATTATAATGCTTTCAAGACTGAAAGGAATGAAGGTACAATAATGAAAAAAATCAGGTGGTAGCACTAATTAAAATCCCTTGAAATTAAATAATATGGGTAAGTAGGTATCTAACTATTCAACTAAATCTTCATCAAAATTGCATATTTTCCTGATTCCTCAAAATTTAGGATATGAAATCTTATGAAAAATCCTAAAATATACCCTATAGACTTTTAATCAAAATTGACATCTTGCATAGATTTTATATATATATGCGTACATGTGTGTACACATGTATAAGGATGTTCCATTATAATAAATATCTACATTTATTATGTATATTTCAGAATAATTATATATAATGCTCATATATTTTGTTATATAATATTGTTTATATGTTAAATATTAAATATGTTATAGATATATACACATATCTATAAACATGTACATCTGTGTATATATACATATGTATGTGCACATATATTAAGCAGAACTAAATATTGTAACAATGCACACACATATATATATATATGAGACATACATACATTTATATGTTCAATAGACAAATATGCATTTTTCCATTTTGATAATTTTGCATACATATAAATGCTCAAGAACTTCTATTTTTTTCTTTGTCAAGGCATATTTCAAATTGAACAAGCTGATACCTTCAATAACTGTTCTCTTTTGTTAGAAGACACCTTCTTATAATATCTCTCTTTATAACTCTCATTGAACTCTAAACTCAATGGAATCACCTAACAATTCCATCTCTTGTCATTTTAATCAGGAAGCATGATATAATATGACACATATAAGCTTTTTTAATTATTAGGTATAATTATAGCATCACAAAATCTAGTGATCTTGACATATTATTTAAATTTGTTTCCATTTTATGAATCTACATTATTAGTAACCTTGGTTCTTCCTTCTATCTCCATGCAACATATTTTTCCTATCCTATGAAGCTTGCATTACATTATCTAAAAATGGAGATAAAATACAACCCAAATTAATTGAACTCATGTATAAAATGGATTAGCCAAACGTTCACTCTGAAAAAAACACCTCTTTTTTGAATGAATTTTTTTTTTATATTGCTTTGTGCATCAAGAAGCTTTTATACTCCATTTACCACCAGAGATAAATTAACAATGAACAATCTAATAGGACATTTTTTCTAAAGATGGAAATTGAAAGTGTTTCAACATAAGCTCCTATTAAAGACAGTTGTCAAGTAAAATATTATATTACTGAGGTGAAATAGACTACCGATCCTAGCTTATGCAAGACTATATTTCATAAATATAATGATATATTATGGACCCTATTATTACATACAGTTTTTTTGAGATTGTGATTTTATTCCATTTCCTCTTATAGAAACATTTTACTATCACTAGATTAGAGTGTAACAATGCACAAATTTCTATTCTAAGATGGTATCTTGTCAGCAACCAATAGATAGAATACTGGACATGGAAATACAAATAGCATGTGAGACATATGCTAGATATGTGACTCTGGGCAAGTCACCTTCTATCCTTCTAAGGCACAGATTCTCACCTATAAAATAGGAATAATAATAGGTCCTAATTTATTGTGTTTTTGAGGGGTTTTTTTTGAGGATCAAATAAGATGATGCTATATATACAATTTTTCTCATTAGAATATAAGCTTCTTGAATGAAAGTCTTGTCTTTGCTTTTATATCTGTAAGCTCTATAATTAGCATACATTAAATAACTGATAATTTGTCTTCCATTCATTCATTCATCCATCCATCTATCCATCCATTGTTGTCCATGAGTACTGATTGAAAAACATAAGATCTATAATTTATGCATCCTGATGTTAAGAATCTAGACAACATTCAACCCTCATTCACTTGTTTATTTTTTTCAAGCAGATAATACTTTTGACTGGTTATGGACCTCACTCAGAAATTTCTACAATTTTTCAGGCTTTCATGAAACATTCAAAATAGGACATAGGATTTATGGCTTCCTTGATATAGGGAACTTCCGTGTAAGGGAATTCTCTCTGGTATTAAAGCAGTTTGTCACTTTTTCTGCAACTTACAGTTATCTGAAAAATATCTGAAGAAATTAAGTGACTTGGACAAGATCATATTGATAGTATATGTCAGAAGAGAGACTCGAATCCAGTACTTTCTGGTTCCAACACAATCTCTCTATCCATTACATGTTACTACATAACATTGTCTTTCAGCAAGAGCATCTGGAGAACTTTAGCATCTAAAAGGAATTCTTCTGTCATTTGGAAACTATGCTAGATTCTCCTTTATGATAGCAATAAAAAATACTTTTAATGAACATGCATCTCCCTCTTTCATTGTCACCTGACATTAATGATCAAAGTTATATCTTTTAGCATGTTTGTCAAAAAATTATATAATTTTCACATATCAACAGAAGACAAGAAAAGAAGCACTAGTCATATTCTTCTTATTCTTAAAAAAGTGCACATATTGACAATTATCAGCAAGGAAGCTGATGGGAAGGACAGCTTTTCCTAGCTTGAAGGATCATGGAAGGTGAAAGCCACAAAAGGCAGTATAAAACCCAGTAAGTGGGGGCCAAGGATGTAGACACACACCAGGATGGTTGCTTCACAATTGAAAGAGAAAGACCCTGTTATCCCAAATTGATTTTAATTATGAACAGCTGAAACCTGTCTAGCTGTCTAACTTCATAAAGTCACCTGCTTGGACAAAATTTGCCACCTGGTGAATTTATTTCCTTTCCACTCCTCTTTCCTTATCCTCACTAGTGCTCCTCAAACTAGTCTCCCCTACCAATGGTGATTTTCTAATCTCTTTAAAACTTGCTTATTTGCTGTCTGTACTTTTATAATTTTTAAAATCTCTGGATAAAGATAAGCTGATTTTTATTACATTTTGAGCTAGAGTTTCTTAAAAGTGAATGGAAGACATGATGGAAAAACAAAAGAACCTATGTAGCACTAGCTTTGGACTTTAATACACACACACACACATACACACACACACACACACACACACACACTTTTTCTGTCTATCTCTGTCTCCTTTCCTCCCTCTCCCTCTCCTTCTCCCTCTCCTTCTCCTCTTTCTCCTCCTCCTCCTTCTCCTCTCTCTCTCTCTCTTTCTCTCTCTCCTCTCTCCCTCCCTCTCTCTCCTCTCTCCCTCCTTCTCTCTTTCTCTCTTCCTCCCTCTCTCTACTCTCTCCCTCCCTTTCTCTCCTCTCTCCCTCCCCCCTCTCTCCCTCCCTCTCTCTCCTCTCTCCCTCCCTTTCTCCTTTCTCTGTCTCTCTGTCTCTCTCCTCTCTCTCTCCCTCCCTTTCTCCTTTCTCTCTCTCTCTCTCTCTCTCTCTCTCTCTCTCTCTCTCTCTCTCTCTCCTTTCTCTCTTTTCTCTCTCTTCCTCCCTCTCTCTCTCCTCTCTTTCTCCCTCTCTCTCCTCTTTCCCTCCCTCTCTCTCCTCTCTCCCTCCCTCTCTCTCCTCTCTCCCTCCCTCTCTCTCCTCTCTCCCTCCCTCTCTCTCCTCTCTCCCT
>JAJPUD010015610.1:0-14375 GCA_023553655.1 Myrmecobius fasciatus | reverse complement strand
TCTCTCTCTCTCTCTCTCTCTCTCTCTCTCTCTCTCTCTCTCTCCTCTCTCTCTTTTCTCTCTCTTCCTCCCTCTCTCTCCTCTCTTCCTCCCTCTCTCTCCTCTCTCTCTCCCTCTCTCTCCTCTCTCCCTCCCTCTCTCTCCCTCCTTCTCTCTCTCTCCCTCTCTTTTCTCTCTCTCTCTCTCCCTCTTTCTCCTCTCTCTCTCTCTCTCCTTCCCTCTCTCTCTCTCTCTTTCTCTCTCTCTCTCTCTTTGGATGTGTCTTTCTGTTTCTCTCGTCTGCCTTTGACTTTGCCACTTTCTCCTTTTCCCTGTCTTTGTCACTTTTTCCTTGTCTCTGTGTCTCTCTTCCTCTCTCTCTGCCCATCTATCTCTGTCTGTGTGTTTCTATCTCTGTATCTTTCTCTCTGTCTGTCTCTATGCCTCTCCCTTTTCATCTGTCTCTTTTTGTCTATCTCTATCTCTGTCTCTGTCTCTAAGACTATCTGCCTCTTTCTGAGTGCGTCTCTCTTTATGTCTCTCTCTCTATGTCTCCCTCTTTCTCTCTGTGTGTGTTTTTCTATTTCTTTCTGAGTGTCTTTATCTCTGTCTCTCTTCCTGTATCTGTCTCTCTTTTTCCTTGTCTATCTCTTTCTCTCCCTCTATCCTTCTATTTCTCCTTGTCTCTAACTCTTGTTTCTTTTTCTCTCTCTGTCTCTGTCTCTCTTCCTCTGCCCCCCATAATCTTATCTGTCTCTCAACACAAAGAGGACCTTCATATGCATAGATAATAAGTCTTTTTCAAATACACACACACACACACATATATATATATACAATCACAGAAAAATAATGACAATTTTTTTATTCTAAGGGTTTTATTGCTATGATATATAATAGTAAATAGGAATTATGTCATATTTCAAGGCTTACAAAGCAGTTCACATATATTTTTTCTAATTCTCACAACAATCCTGATTGGCTATTATTACCATCCCCATTTTATAGATGAAGAAACTGAATCTGAGAGTCTCTATGACTTGCCCAGGGTAACATAGCATTTAAGTGTCTGGGGAAGGACTGGAACTCAGGTCTTCCTGATTTGAAGTCCTGTACTTTATATTCTATAAAAACTAGCAAACCAGCAAGGAAAAGAGGAATGATGAGCAAAGTACATTATAGACAACTTGTATATATGTATAATTTTGAAGTCTGAAAATATTTGTATACATTATTATACTTCTAGTTCATCCTGTAGGATAGATAACAACAGATATTATTCTTATTTTGAGACTCAGAAGTTTGACTCTGAGTCTGAGACTCAGGAAAATTTGCTCTAAGTCACAGAGTTAGTTATATGAAAAGAAAAGATTTAATCTCTGTTCTTTTGACTTCAGTTTTTTAATCTGTGCCAACAACAACAATAGCAACAGCAGTATCTACTAGCAATTATATAGCATTTACTATTCATCGGGCACTGTTCTAAGTTATTGTAATTATTATCTCATTTTATCTTCATGGAAATGTTGGATTTGTGCTACTATTGTTCCCATGTGACAGATGAGACAACTGAAAAAGAGAGCAGTTAAGTATGTTCCCAATGTCACAATGTTTAAATGTCTAAGGCCATATTTGAAGTTGGGTATTCTTAATTCCAAGATCGGTATACTATCTAAAGTGCCATTTCAAGAGCACCAGGCAATAAGTTTCTTTAAAATTATATAAAACAGGAAAACACTATATATCACTCTAAAGTCAGATATAAACTAAATGTGCATTGCTCAGACCAAGTCCCTTCACCACACTTTTCTAACCACAAAATATGTGCAGTTTTACCTATATTTAGATCACATTTCTCAAGGGCAAACCCTGTTTTTACCAACTTTTGTATTCCCAGTTATTTGAAGAGTGCTTAGCATTTGGTAAACACTTAATAAATGCTTGTTGTCAACTGACCAAGGAAAATCATTTCCTTCTTGTAAAAACCACACTCAAAAACATGCAGTTTTCATAGACCTTGAGAAATCAATAAAAAGAAACTAAATTATTCAAAGAAAACTGAAAAATTTAACAGAAATATTGTAGGTACTATAATATGTTACCATATAAAGATATGATATGAAATATACAATATAATATACTAGGAAATCAAAAACATTTAAAGGTTTTCTAACATTCAAAATTGTTTGGTTAAAATTAGTTTTTTTTTAAAGTAGTTAGCTCTGCATGAACTGATGCTGAGTGAAATGAACAGAACCAGGAGATCATTATACACAGCAACAACAATATTACGTGATGATCAATTCTGATGCACATGGCTCTCTGCAACAAAGAATTGTCTCAAACCAGTTCCAATTGTTCACTGAAGAAGACCATATACACCCAGAGAGAGGGATATGAAATATGGACCACAACATAACATTTTCATGCTCTCTATTGAGGTTTGCTTGCATTGTGTTGCCTATCTCTGATTTTCTTTTTTTTTCTTGTAGATAGGATTTTTCTTGCACAACTTGTCAAGTATTTCAACATTATTAACATGTAGTGGACTTCCTGCCATCTAGGGGAGAGGAGGGGACTGGGGGTAAAATTTGTAATGGAAAGCTTTGTAAAGATCAATGCTGGGGAACCCATACATATGTTATACAAATAAAAAGCTTTAATAAAAAAAATAAAATTAAAAAAAGTAGTTAGCTCTACTTCTTCTGTGAGGTGAAAAATAGAAATATAGCTACTAAAAATTCATTATAATTCATGTATTTTTTAAATAGGAATCATCTTGCAACTATAGGGGTGGCGTGAAGAGTGGAAAGAAGTAATCACTTGGCTACCAAATCTTTAGATTTTTACTTTCACATCAATTCTCATATCTGACCCTCCCCTTTCCAGTCACATAAATACTGTCTTAGTTGAGGATGTGTTTACAATGATCACATAGGGAGTAGTCTCCCTTTATCAAATGCCTGAGCTATATGTTATCACGAAAATTAGTTTTCTTCAAGCACAAAACTATGTTACAACAAAGTCAAATAATTCTTTATTGCTTGTCAGATACAGTAAAACTCTCTTTTGTTTAGCTTTTACAACAGTTCACAGCTTTGCCTATCTGATCTATCAAACCTCATAGTACATTACTCCCCTGCCAAAATTCCTCTGCAATGAAAAAGCTTTTGATAAAATCCAACATCCATTCCTATTAAAAACGCTAGAGAGTATAGGAATAAATTGAGTTTTCCTTAAAATTATCAGTAGCATCTAATTAAAAGCATAATATGAAATGGGGACAAACTAGAACCATTCTCAATAAAATCAGGAGTGAAAGAAGGTTGCCCATTATCACTACTACTATTCAATATTGTATTAGAAATGTTAACTTTGGCAATAAGAGAAAAAATAGATTAAAGGAATTAGAGGTGGTAATGAAGAAACTAAATTATCACTCTTTGCAGATGATATGATGATATTCTTAGAGAACCCTAGAGAATCACCTAAAAAACTGCTAGAAACAATCCACAATTTTAGTAAAGTTGCAGGATAAAAATAAATCCACAAATACCTTCAGCACTTTTATATATTATCAACAAAGTCCAATAGCAAGAGATATAATGAGAAATTCTATTTAAAACAATTGTTGATAATATAAAATATTTGGGACTCTACCTACCAAGGCAAAATCAGGAACTATATGAACACAATTGCAAAACAATTTCTACACAAATTAAGTGAAATCTAAACAATTGGAAAAATATCAAGTGCTGTTGGATAAGCCGAGCAAATATAATAAGAACAACAATACTACTTAAATTATTGTGTCATACCAATCTAACTCTGAAGAAATTATTTTACAGATTTAGAAAAAAGTAATAACAAAATTCATCTGGAACAACAAAAGGTCAAGAATTTCAAGGAAATTAATGAAAAAAAATGCAAATGAAGATGGCCTAGCTGTGCCAGACCTAAAATTATATTAAAAGCAGCAGTCATCACAACCATTTGGTACTGGCTAAAAATAAAATAGTCAATTAGTGGAATAAGTTAGGTTCACTGGACAAAATGGTCAATGACTACAGTAATTTAGTGTTTGACAAACCCAAAGACCCTGGCTTTTAGGATAAAAATTCACTATTTGACAAAAATTGCTGGGAAATTTGAAAATTAGTATGGCAGAAACTAAGCACTGACTTATACCTAACACTGTATGAGGTTGAAATGGGTTCATGCTTTAGACTTAAAGAGTAACATTATAAGCAAATTAGAAGAACAAAGGAAAGTTTACCTCTCAGATCTGTGGAGAAGGAAGGAATCTGTGACCAAAGAACTGGAGTTCATTATTGAACACAAAATAGAGAATTTTGATTATATTAAGTTAAAAAAATTTTGTACAAACAAAACTAATGCAGACAAGATTGGAAGGGAAGCAATAAACTGAGAAAACATTTTTACATTCAAAAGGCCTCATTTCTAAAATATATAGATAATTGACTCAAATTTATAAGAATTCAAGCCATTCTCCAATTGATAAATGGTCAAAGGATATGAACAATTTCCAGATGAGAAATTAAAACCATTTCTAGTCATATGAAAAAAAGCTCTAAATCACTATTGATCAGAGAAATGCAAATTAAGACAACTCTGAGGTATCACTACACACCTCTCCAGATTAGCTAAAATGACAGGGAAAAATAATGACGAATGTTGGAGGGGGTGTGGGAAAACTGGGACACTAATACATTGTTGGTAGAGTTATGAACTGATCCAACCATTCTGGAAAGCAATTTGGAACTATGCCCAAAAGACTATCAAACTATGAATACCCTTTGATCCAGCAGTGTTTCTACTGGGCTATATCCCAAAGAGATCTTGAAGGAGGGAAAGGGCCCCACATGTGCAAAAATGTTTGTGGCAGCCCTTTTTGGTAGTAAGGAACTGGAAACTGAGTGGATGTCCATCAATTGGAGAATGGCTGAATAAATTATAGCATATGAATGTCATGGAATATTATTGTTCCATAAGAAATGGCCAGCAAGATGATTTCAGAGAAGGCTGGAGAGACTTGCATGAACTCAGCATCAGCTGAGTGAAATCAGCAGAACCAGGAGATCATTGTACATGGCAACAACAAGATAATATGAGGATCAATTCTGATGGATGTGGCTCTTTTCAACAATGAGATGATTCAGGCTAGTTTCAATGGTCTTGCAATAAAGAGAGGCATCTACACCCAGAGAGAGGACTGTGGGCACTGATCACAACATAGCATTTTCACTCTTTTTGTTGTTGTTTGCTTGCATTCTTTTTTCTTTCTCATTTTTTTTGATGTGATTTTTCTTGTGCAGCAAGATAATTGTATAAATATGTTTGAATATATTGAATTTAACATATATTCTTAACATATTTAACATATATTGGATTATTTGTCATCTAGGGGAGGGGCTGACAGGAAAGGGGGGAAACTGGAACACAAGGTTTTGCAAGGGTTAATGTTAAAAAATTTTCCATGCATATATTTTGAAAATAAAAAGCTTTAATAAAAAAAGTTTTTAAATGTAATCAATCAAAATAAATAAATAAATGAAATCACTTGCTGAGGGAAAAAATTCCTCTGCAGTATAGCAAGGCAAATAGTTTTCACTTTGTAGCTCACAAACAATACTCCAAAACCCCATCATCCATCACTGGGAATGGCATTTCCTTTGATTCATAATCAACTCCTATCTCATCTCTGACTCTTAGAATCTCTCTTGTCTATGAAATAGCTCAAAGAAGACCTGTTCATGAAACTTTTCACAATTTCTCCAAATGAAAGTGGCATCTCTTCCAAACAACCTTGAATTTAGCCATTTTGTATTTATTTGTAATTATGCTTTTTATTCCATGAGGCTTTACACAACTCATCTGGCAACTTAATATCTGTAAAGTGCTATCTATTCTTTTGCTTTACTTATAACTTGTTATTCAATCAAGTCTGACTTATCTTGATCCCATTTGGGTTTTTTTTTTGGCAGAGATGCAGAAGTGGTTTACCATTTCCTTCTCCAGTTCATTTTACAGATGAGGAAACTGAGGCAAACAGGACTACATGACCTGCCCTATTTCACCCAGCTACTAAGTGTCTGAGGACAGATTTGAATTCAAGATGAGGTTTCCTGACTTAGCACCTTAGTACATTATTGTAATTATTGTTATTAAGGCAAAAAACCCATGATGTAAAACATAGTTTATACACAGCAAAAGCAAGTTAAAAAGACACTATTTAAGGGAATGTATGTAATGATGCAATGCAAATGCTTGGATGTAGTATCAGAAGACATAGATTTGAGTCCTGGCTAGGGACATTGGTCATATTTTTAGTCATTTAAAAAATCTTTAAGATGGGCAGTAAAAATTCAATGGTTAACAATAATAGTCATCTAGTGCTTTTTGTAGTGTGTTAAGGTTCACAAAACATTTTACAAATATTATCTTATTTGATCTCACCAAAAACTTGTGAGGAAGGTACTTCCCCTCGCCCCCATTTTACATATGAGAAAACTGAGATTCACAAAGATGCACTGACTGGTCTGGGTCACAGAGCTAGTGTTCAAGGCTGTACTAGAGCTTAGGTATTTAAGTAAGTTCAGTGGCACTCTATCCACTGTACCACAATACCTTTAAGAGTACTCTACTAACTTATTGAGTCCCAAGCAAAGGAGATTGTGTAAGTTATGAGGCACTAAATAAATATGAGCTAAAGGCAGAAAAACACCACTCTTCTTCACAGTTAGATGACCCAGTATATAGAGTACTGGCCTTAGAGTTAGGAGGACCTACATTCAAATCCTTTATTTAATCTGTTATTTAAACTTATTTATCTCAGTTTCCCCTTCTGTAAAATAAGCCAGTATTTTTTTTTTACTAAGAAAACCTTAAATAAGGTCACAAAGAATCAGATACAATTAACTAAACAAAAATTCTTCACACTACCACCTCTGTTAGCAAACACTGCCACAATTACAGATTTCTCTTTTATTTTGCCCTTCCCCTATAAAAAACTAGATCTTTTTTTTTTAATAGAGAGCAAATGATACTTAGTTATGGCTTTCTTGGTGAGCTAAAGGACACCAGTAATTTTGAATGCAGGACTAATCATAGAAATGCTGCCAAGCTGAACCAAATTAGAGAGTGCATCTTATTTTATTTTTCTAAATATCTATGAAATTGTCTTTCCCCCTTCCAATTATCCTATAGTTTAAAAGTCTGTTTTAATTTCCTACTGGGGAGTTATGAACTCATTATGTCTAGACTGCTTTGGCAAACAATCAAAAGATAATTTATTATGATAGCAATAGTAGCACTGAAAATATAGAAGTACAATTCAATCATATAAAAAACTGCAGTCTAAAATATCCACAAGTCTTTAAGACTAATTTCTCACTCTTTCTTTCCAAGGCATCCAGGTACCTATTTTTTGAGTTAAGTGAAAACTTCAGGAATCAATATTATAAATGGTAAAGTGATGAGCCACAACTTTCTTTTGGGCATACTTCATTTTATCCCTTTTCCAAATAATAAATAAATAGTGAATGCTTTCTATGTGTTAAGCAATGGGCTAAGCACTGGAGATATTAAGAAAAGCAAAGATATGGGCCTCTGCCCCAAGAGAGGTCTTGTTCAAATGAAGAAGACATCTATCAGATGTTTATAAGTATTCTTCATATTAGATTGATTTTCAATGATAAATTTCAAAAATTTGTATTGATATTATTCACAAGGGGTTGGTTAAGGAACACATTTTAAAAATCTACCATTTTCAATGGCATGAGTTTAAATCCCACCAATATCACCATTAAATTTTTAGTGCCCAAAACAACAGACTGGCTGAGGAATGAAATTTAGGCCAACTAGAATTTATTGAGTTCACCAGCCAGGAAATCACTTGAGGAGACTCCTAAGAAGACTTGCCATGTAAATACCATACAATGTTTATATAGGTTTTTTGAATGAGGAACAAAATGGGGTCGAATATGGCAAAAGGTGATTTGGTGAGGTCACTTTTGCTGGGATTCAAGGTTGATCTGATACAATAACCAATTTAAGAATTTCTGCATAACAGGTTGTAGAGATGATGAGAAAGCTGTTTCTCAAAAGAGGCTGCACTACAGAATAACATGACATGTCCCATTTGGGGCTATTCTCATTGCCAACACCAAAAGTAGAGACTTGCATGTCTGAACAAAATGTAGTGATTCTCAAAATGGAGTAGCTCAGGATACCCAAAGCCAATTGAAATTTAAAGATATATTAGAATGCATTCTACTTAAGTTGTTACAAATGCAATAGGCATGTCAAGTCTAACTTATATTAGGGAATGAAGAATAGAATTTAGACTTCAAAACTTTAAAAAATGTTAAAAATTGTTTTTACATGTCATTGTGGGTAAAATAAAATATTATTTAAAAATAAATAAGGAGAAGGGCAAAAATAAATCAAGGAGCATGTCCATATTGATGTGAAAGATTAGGATACAAAACTGTTTTCCAATTATTTAGTTCTTTTATCATATCATTTTTGAGGTACCTGAATTATAGAAACTTTCAAGCTCCCTGAGGGCATGGAATATCTCACTTTTGTTTAATTATCACACCACCAAGTAATCTTTGGTATGTTGTGGGTACATCATAAATGCTTGTTGATTGGATCACACTGATTTTCAAATTACATAGAAAATGTCATTCAAAGAAGAAGAAATCACTTGAAGTCATAAATGTGCTGAATTTTTTCCTCCTTTTCATAATCAATGAAGAACTAAAAATCTATTTTTAGCAACTGAAGAGACAAAATTGGGAGGGCATGCGCTTGTCTCATGTCAGTATCAGAAGGAAGCTTTTTAAGAATTAAGATGGGATGAGACTTATCTTCATGAGTTCAAATCTTGCCTTAGATTTGTGTGACCCTGGACAAGTCATTTTTTTAATACAACTTTTTATTTACAGAACATATGAGTGATTTTTCTACATTGACCTTTGCAAAAAAATTCTTTTTGTTCCAAATTGTTCCCCTCCTTCCCTCCACCCTCACCCCTAGATGACACTTAGTCTAATACATGTCAAATATGTTAAATGATATGACAAATTCAACATATGTATACATATCTATACAGTTATCTTACTGCACAAGAAAAGTCAGATTTAGAAAGATAAAAGAAAAAAAACTTAAGGAAAACAAAATGTAAGCAAATATTCACAGAAAGTGTTAAAATGTTGTGGTCCACACTCAGTTCCCACAGGCCTCTCTCTGGATGGATAT
This sequence comes from Myrmecobius fasciatus, assembly GCA_023553655.1. Taxonomy (NCBI): domain Eukaryota; kingdom Metazoa; phylum Chordata; class Mammalia; order Dasyuromorphia; family Myrmecobiidae; genus Myrmecobius; species Myrmecobius fasciatus. The sequence continues at coordinate 5,111 of JAJPUD010015610.1, read as the reverse complement.
GACTATCTTCATCACTGAACAACTGGTTTGAATCACATCATTGTTGAAGAGAACCACATCCATCAGAATTGTTCATCGTATAGTCTTGTTATTGACATGTATAATGATCTCCAGGTTCTGGTCATTTCACTTAGCATCAGTTCATGTAGGTCTCTCCAGGACTTTCTGAAATCATTTTGTTGGTCGTTTCTTACAAGACGATAATATTGCATAATATTCATATACCATAATTTATTCAGCATTCTCCAATTGATGGGCATCCTGGACAAGTCATTTAACCCTGTTTGGTTCACTTCAGTCATCATAAAATGAACTGGAGAAAGAAATGGCAGACCACTCCAGTATCTTTGGGGCCACAAAGAACCAGACATGGCTGAAAATAGCTGAAATAACAGCAAAAAATAAAATAAAGAGCTATAAATTACTTGCTCATTCTGATAAAAGCATTTTTGAAAAAAATTCTTTAGAGACTTATGTTGAATTTCATAACACTTGGATGATCCTTTCAAGGAGATGAGCCAACAGTATGTTTTTCATTTTTCATCTCTGAAAAGGATGCTTCCAATATGTTATTCTTTCATACTTTTACCTCTATCAGAGCAAAGGCTCTCTTATTTATCTCAATTTTTCTTTCCCAGCAGTGTGAATGCCTCAGAACAGAAACTTAATAACTTTTTGTTTAATGACTCCATAAATAAATTAATCAAAGAAATATATATGTGTGTGTTTACTCTATAGATGAACTAGCACTCTGACTTTAAAAATGATAGTTTTGTTTCCTCTTTAGGATTCAAATTTGGTCAATAAAATTATGTTTAGACATTAAGTTTTTAAACACACATCTTATTGATTATTTTCCTTTTTTAAAGTTATATGGGCATTTTTTCATTTGTTTGTTTTCCTAATTTATCTAATTCATACACATAGTAGAAATATTTCCACACATACATGTACATACATAGGTGCCTCGATATATATATTCTCTCTTTTCAAATGAAAGCACGACAAGACAGGAGGTAAGTCTTCCCTTCCTCCTCTCCTTAACTCCCTCCTTCCTTCCCTCCATCATTTCTTTCCTTCCTTCTTTCTTCCCTATTGCTTTCATTTCCTCCCCATACTCCCCTTGTTCCTTCCTTCTTTCCTTCTTTTTCTTTCCTTTTTTTTCTTCCTTTTATTTCTTGATTTTTACTTTTCTTTCTTTCTTTTTTTTTTTTTTTGGCTGAGGCAATTGGGGTTAAGTGACTTGTCCAGGGTCACACAGCTAGAGTGTTAAGTGTCTGAGACCACAGTTGAACTCAGGTCCTCCTGACTTCAGGGCTAGTGCTCTATCCACTGCACCACTTAGCTGCCCCTTTTCTTTTTTTCTTCCTTCCTCCTTTCTTTCTTTATTTCCTTTCCTTCATCCAGCCTCTATTGTGTTACTTTTATTTACAAGATTCTTCAAAGAGCATACAGCAATTTGAAAAAATTCACTGAGGAAAGAGAATGTTGTCTCAAGTGACATTTCTGATTAGTTTGAGTAAAGGCTTCTTACACAAAGCTGTTGCCAGAATCTAATGGGTTGATGGCTCACAGGAGACACAGATTTCTTGATTGCTTACACCACTACTGAAGAGAGGAATAAGAATGACTCTGCAATCTCTGCTCGTATTCTACAAGTCTATTTAAAAATAAGATTTGTTTTAATAGCAGGAGATTGTCATCAAATCTTAACATTTTCATGAATTTTTCAAGGAAAATATGAAAGCATTTAATGTGAAACACACACACACAAGTTCTAGCTTTATTATCTTTGTGTTTGGAAGTTATTAAAAAGCCAGGTTTGGGGCAGCATAATAACATCCTCACATTGATTGATTCTCCTTGAGTGCCTATCAGTTGTCTTCTCCCTAATTAGTTCTTGTTCTTTATGTGTTTAGGTTTAAGGTTAATATTATTTTGAAAGTGAGGAATTTTAAGCAAGTGGATTTTACATAGAGTCTAAATTCCCTTTGTCTGTATTGCCTTGAAAAACATATTTCAAAAATTGAATGTTGTATATTGATCAAACTTGGGCGAGAAAATATACTTCCTTTCTTTTCAGAGATGTGGGATTATGAGTGTGCAAAAAAAGCATACAGTATCAAACTCAGCTAATATATTATTTTAACTAAGTGTTTTTTCTCTCTTTTTTACCAAATTTAAAATAAGGGATGTTATTTCCTCCCTTTATGCTTTATTTCTTTTTTATGTATAATATTATGATATGATTTGATATATAATATAGCATGATATAATGTGACATGACATGAAATATGTCTTAGTAGAAAAAGGAAAATAGAAGAAAATGTTGGAAAATAGAAGAAAATGTTTGAAAATTAAGATAATCTAAAAACAAAAGGCATGAATAAAATTATTTTAAATTTTAAAAAGAGATTTCTTCAATTCTACAGGTATTCAGCAAGTACTTATACAGGTATACAATTAAGTACAATAGAAACTGGTTTTGAGATTGTTCCTCATGAGAACACTTGCACCTACTCTGAAATTTATCATTTTAGAGAGTTTCTTAGAGCATTAAAGTTGTGAGTTTCACAGGGTCATTTTGATATTATGTGTATGAAACACAGTTTAAATTCAGATTTTCCTAGCACTAATACCAGCTATCCATCCTACTTTTAACACTCATCTATCTCTCAATAAGGGCATTTGGATAACTAGTAAATATATTAAATATAGTAAACTAATAAATATATTAATATATAAACCATGCTACAATTTTTAATTTTCAGGCAATTGGAGTTAAGTAATTTGTCCAAAGTCACATACCTTGTAAATGTCTGAAGCTGGATTTGAACTCTTGACTCCTAGATTGGCGATCTACTCACTGCACAACCTCACAGCCTTTTCCCTACATTTTTTTTAATCCACATAAGAAATAGGGGGAAAATGCTTTAAGTTTTGAGAAGAGGAAGAGATTAAATCAATTTGCATAAAATCAAAGATTTCCTGAAGGAAATTGCATCTTAATTGAGCAGTTTGAAGGACATGGGCATCATGATTAGATTCAGTGATAAAAATGTTAAAGGAGGACAAATGTAGGGTAGATTAGACAGGACCAGGAATAGAGTTAGGCAGAGCAGTTCTGAAGGTATTGCAAGAGCCTATATGTAGCATAATAAGGAACTGCCTGCCACAAGTTAGTGACAGTGAGAGAGATAGCTAATAAATTAGCGGAAACAAGATTAAAAAGTGTCTACCTCAAAAGGCTGTATCTATTGAGCAAAACTGTAAGATAAAATTTAACAGAGATAAAAGTGCCAGGAGTCTGAAAAACTTCAGATACTCACCTCTCCTCATCCCCTGTATCAGCTGCCAAGTTCTACTGCCTCTATTTCTTAGATCTTTCTCATCTACTCTATTCACTACAACCAAGTAAGTTTAGGTCATCACTACGCCTCTCCTGAATTGCTCTAATTGCTTTCAAAGACTCTCACTGACTAGCCTTTATACTCACAGCTTTCAAACTATTTTACCTTTCCAATGTGATACACTTCCAACCTGTTCATCACACATTACTATAACATCACCAACAATAACAATAGCATTTGCAAGGAACAGTATGATTTATAAAGAATTTTACATTTATGATCCCATTTGACAAAGTTTCCCTGATGTCCTTCAAATGAATTAAAGCAGGAGAGATCTACTAACAATACCACAAAGGATAAAGAGACAGAGATGTTTGTCAGAAATACTACTCATCACAAGTGAAGGGTACACATTTCTACTGGGTCTATTCCCTTTAAAAATTGGAGACGAAGTAGGTTAGGACAAGCTCACTCAGAGGGGGTAGAAAAATTGTTATTCAAATAGAAGGAGGTATTTTGGTGGGAATATAGGGACATGTCTAACTTAAACTGGAAAATACTTCCATCTATTATTATCCCCTAAAATTATGTAATCTTTTATATTTCTGTTCAAATTCATGTTTATCTTATATGGGATAAGTTGCTTATCTAAAATTAACTTCTGTTAAACTGGTTTCCAGTTTTCCAAGGAACTTACATAAAACAGAGATCCCTTGTCCCACAGGCCAGTGTCCTCGTATTTATTAGTTTTGATAATTAACATTTTATATAGTAATCCATTCCTTAGGAATTCTTCACAGCATAGGAGCTGGACAGTTTTTTGAAAAAGGTATTGTATAAAGCTGAGAATTATACATAGTCTTAATATTTCATTCACTAATTATAATAGATTTATTTTTCAGATATTATATTCAGGTCTTTAAAATCATTTATCATTTATCTTTCTATTGGATTTGACTTGGTCTAAAAGGGGAAACATTGAAATTCCAAACAACTGAATTCAACAATTATTAAATAATATGCCATTCACTGATTTTGCATAGTCCTGTCTCACTTGAATTCAATTAGCTTGCATTTCATAGTCTCAACTTCCTAATTTTATGGTGCTTGTTGAGAACAGCAAGCTAATATTGCTCTTGTTTTTTTTTTATTTTTTTTAAGCTTTTTATTTGTATAACATATGTATGGGTAGTTCCCCAACCTTGATCTTTACAAAGCTTTCCAATACAAATTTTACCCCTAGTCCCCTCCCCTCCCCCAGATGGCAGGAAGTCCACTACATGTTAATAATGTTGAAATGCTTGAGAAGTTATGCAAGAAAAATCCTATCTACAAGAAAAAAAAAAGAATCAGAGAAAGGCAACACAATGCAAGCAAATGTCAATAGAGATCATGAAAATGTTACGTTGTGGCCCATATTTCATGTCCCTCTTTCTGGGTTTATATGGTTTTCTTCAGTGAATAACTGGAACTGGTTTGAGACAATTCTTTATTGCAGAGAGCCATGTCCATCAGAATTGATCATCATGTAATACTGTTGTTGCCGTGCATGATGATCTCCTGGTTCTGCTCGTTTCACTCAGCATCAGTTCATGCAAGTCTCTCCAGGCCTCTCTGAAATCGTCCTGCTGGTCGTTTCTTACAGAACAATAATATTCCATAACATTCATATACCATAATTTATTCAGCCACTCTCCAATTGATGGGCATCCCTTCAGTTTCCAGTTTCTAGCCACTACAAAAAGGGCTGCCACAAACATT
>JAJPUD010015609.1:0-36797 GCA_023553655.1 Myrmecobius fasciatus | reverse complement strand
CATTAATATACTTAAGTACTAATGATGTCATTAGTACTTAAGGTATCTATTGGTAGCTTAGCCTCATCTAGTTCTCATTTCAATTTAGACCCTAACTCTTAGTTTGAGGCTGCCACTAAAGAGAGGCATTTCATTAATCAGTGAATTTATCAATAGAGGTCAATAGAGTAGACTAATCTTATGGACAAATAAATAAATTCTATGAAGAAAATCAGATCAGAATTCTGGCAGATCCTATTAAAAGGCATATGATTTAGACTGAGTAACCTCACCCCTAGCTCCCTTCCCATCCTTAGAAAACAATACTTATCATAATTCAGTATGTGATAAGCTAAATGGGACTATTCAGAAAGAGAATTGAACTGGAACAGAAAGTAGGAAATCTGAAAATTTGGAGTTTCTAGTTCCAACAAGTGTGGTGTGAAATTAGTTTGGTAAGATTGTTCTTCGGGCAACTTTATTCCTGTTTTATTTGTACTGTGATAGTGCTATTTACTGAGAATAAACATAACTACCATTTTTGGCATCCACCCGTTTTTCATTCAGAAATTAGCTTTACAAAGCTTGCTGCCTCGGGTGAATCTTTTAAAACAGTTTCAATAGACAGAGATCCTAGAACACAGCAAAGCTGCCCAGCTGTGGGAGAAGGGGAAAGGTAGTTCCTTTATGGGGAGTCATAGGCAAGTGTAGTTCATTTCATTAAGGTGTAAAGTGTTGACCCACAGAATTATTTTTTAAATGGAACATTTATTAACTACTAAAACATAAAGGACATTTTTATTTATTTATAACTAATATTATTTTTAATTGATTAAAATTTCCTTTTAAGAGAAAGACAGAAATTCTCCATTTTTTTAATGTATGAAAAGCTTGTACTTGTACTGCATTAGTAGTGTTGAGGCTTGGGAAATCTACCTTCTGATATCTTATTTTAATTTATTTGCCAACAAGGAACTAAAACCAGTTGTTTTTATGTAACTGAAGGAATATAAATGCTGCTAGCATCATCTAAGAATTAGTGTCTAGCAGCAAAGCCTTGGTTGCCCTGCCCTAGTTACTATTCCTAGAGTAGAGAACACACAGGCTTTATATATATAGTCAGAAGATATGAGTTTAACTCCTGGTTGTGCCACTTTAACTGTGGGGCAAGTCATATATTATAAGACTCAATTGCCTCATCTATAAACTATGAATGATAATAATTACCTTAGTTTATGTCATACATTTGTTTTGTGGGATCAAATGAAATAAAATATGTAAAGTATGTAAATGGACTTGGTTATAATTATAATTAATCACTAATCCTACACTCTCCAAACTTATTTCATCAATCTGGCTTCTGATCTCAGTATCCAACTGAAATTACTCTTTCCAAAGTTGCCAGTGACTTCTTAATTGTCAAAGACAGTGACCTTTTCTTGGGCCGCCTCATTCCTTAAATTCTGTGTGGTATTTGACAAAATCGATCACCTCCTGTATATTCTCCCCTTTTGGGATTTTTATTACACCACTCTTTCTTCTTTCTGTTCCTCTTTGTTTAATCATATTATTTCTGCATTCATGTCATGTCTATTAACTATGGATTCTCTTCCCCCCTAAGTGTCTGTCCCAAGTCCTCTTCTCTTTTTGTCTTATGTGTACTATTTTTATTAAAGCTTTTAATTTATAGAACATATGAGTAATTTTTCAATACTGGCCTTTGCAAAACTTTCTGTTCCAAATTTTTCCCTGCTTTCCCCCACCCCCTCCCTTAGATGGCAGGGAAAAATTTATATATTCATATATATATATAAAATATATATATTATATATAAAAATTTATACATTTATATATACATTATATTTATACATGTTAAATACTATATATATTATCTAACTTGGTGATCTTGTACCTTCCATGGGCTGGATTATTTATGCAGATGTTTCCCAGATCAATATATGCAGATCTAATCTCTTTCCTGGACTACAATACTACATCAACAGCTTTTTAAACTTCTCAAATTGAATGTCTCAAACTCAACATGTTCAAAACTGAATTTGTTTTCTTTCCCTCTTCACGATTTCCTTATTATTGTTCAGGCCACCATCTTCCTGTCCCAGTCTTGAAACCTCAGTATCTCACTATGTATATATAAATAAATAAATAAATTATATATATATCCAATTAGTTGTCAAGGCTTCAATTGTACACTGCCAGCATCTCTCATTTACATTCCCTTCTCCACTCATGCAGCCACAATATTAATTCTTCCCCTCATCACCTCTTGCTTGGATTATTGTGATATATTGTAATATAGCTCTCTAACTGTCCCTTCTACTTCTGCCCATTCTAATTTATCCTTCAGTCAGCTGCCAAAATACTTTTCCTAAATCACTGGTTGAATCATGTCTCCATTGGTTCACCTCTTACCTCCAGAATCAAACATGAAGCCTTCTTTATAAACTGATCCCTTCCTATATAGTTCCAGTGTTCTGAACATTACTCCTTTCCAGGCATCCAACTACCGTAGCCTAATTGATTCTTGCACAAAACATTCCATCTTAAGTCTACATCCCTTTGCACTGACTGTTCTAGATCCCTGGCATATTCTCAACTCTGCCTGTGTTTCCCTCTCTATTTAGGACACAGCACAAATCCTTCCTTTTATAGGTCTTTTCCTCTGAGATTGCCTTTTACCTACCCTGAATACATATTTTATGTACTGAATCATTTTACATATTTTTTCCTTTATTTGGAACCTTTTGAGGAAAAGGCCTGTTCCTAGCACCAAATAAGGGTTTAATAAAATTTTGTTGATGTGTTGATACTACAGGAAGGTGAAGGATAATGGCTTTCTTGCTAGGTTCAAGAAAATGTTTAAATCAGTGCCATTTAGACTAGTAAAATATGAAATAGGCAATTCATTTTGTCCATAAATATTTATATTTCCTTCAACCTTTACTCTAAAATTCTAAAAAATTAGAAGTAGTTATAATTGTACAGTTTCCACTAACAAATTATAATCACAGTTGCATGTGGTTAATCCTACACACAAGGAATGGATCAATTTATGTTCCTTTTTTCTTGTTTGACCCTAAGCTATACCCCAAGAGGTTATAAATTTGTGACTATTTGTGACTTGGTGATGACTGAAGAAAGGAGTAATAATACTTAAGAGTAGAAACTTCCTATCTTAACCAGTCTATTGTGTGAAAGTAATATCACTGATTCTAAAAAATAAATTATAAAACCTCGATTAGCATGCTTAAAAGTATCTCCATTTGAGAGACAAATGTCACATTGTTCTTTTGATATAGCAAATACACTCAAGGTGTGTTTAAAACACCTGGAGGATCAAATCCATGACTCCTTCCAGCTATCACATTATCAGCTAGGAATTGAATTGGCTGCCTCACAAGGCTGAATGAATTTGTGCTTTGTATCAACTGCTGCTACTACTAATGAGGGAAGAAGGAAGAAAGAAAGATGGAACTGAGGACTCTGCCAAGAATGATGGCCAAAGGAAACCTAGAATGTGGTTTGCGATGCTTTTTTTTTTCACATCATCTTCTGAGTAGTGAAGGCTAATTATGATTCAATCAAATTATAGCTTTTGGTTTTCCTCTTTCATTCTGCAAATATTTGCAGAAGACCTTCCATGTGTCAAGATGAAAACTGACATAGTCCCTGACCTCAGGAAAGGTTAAAGGAGATTAAAGTCTAATTGGAGATATGTCACATAAAAATGAAAAACCATAGTACAAGTAGAATGTGGTAAGTGAGAAGCACTTCGGTGTACTAGAAAGTACATCAGATTAGGAATCAGAAAACCTAAATTTCACTATGGGTTAATCTACTTAACTAGTTTTGTGACCTTGCCCTCAGTTTCCTCATTTAGAAAATTAGGGGGTTGTTCTAAAAAGTTCTTAACATTGTAAACTCTCTAACATAAATATGTGTGTATGTGTAACATATATTGTGTATATATATATATGAGTGTGTAACGTGTATAACATATACATACATACATATATATTTGATAAAATTTATTTCAGTATAATTCTTTTATAATCTTAAGGAATCCATAAGCTTCACTAGATAGCTGAAAGCATCCATGACAATCAAAAAGATTAAGGAGTCTGTCTTAGCTGATTACAGGTTCTTCTCATTTAAAAAAAAAATGAAGAATCTAAGTAGCCTAAAGAAGATACAAAGTTGTGGGGCATGGAGAAACGCAACTTCTGTCTTGGGAGAGGAATAAGGCAATGGTTGATGATATGAACTAAACCTCATAGGACAGATAAGATTTCAATACAGTAAGGCAGGATTGACACAGGTGGAGTTATGATGAACAATTAGAATTAGTTTTAGCACTATGCACATTTCTGATGAAGGAAAGAAAAGATTTTCCTAATAAAATGTCTTTTTTTCAGGTAGAAAAAAAGAAAGGAAATGTTAAAATCATGAAGAATACAGGATTAACCCTATGTATAGACAGGAATTGGCTTCCACCTGCCCAGGCTTATTTAACCCTCATTTATTTTTTTTTACCAAGTATGGCTTTGCTGTCATTTGACACTGTGTCTACTGCACAACCTAGCTGACTTTTAATAACAAGATAGAAGCAAAAAGTGGGAAGTATATGATAAACTTTGTTCACTTTTAATTATTGCTAGCACCAAATTTAGCTTAATTACATAATTATCAAGTTAAGTAGTAGATAGCAAAATGCAAAAAAAGTAAATTGGTAGAAAGTCCAATGCCCAACTGGCTTCCAAAATTCCCAACTCTGATGTTTCTTTGACTTCCCCACTGAATCCTGGAAATGAAGGGTCATTTGTTACCTGCTGAAAAGGGAAGGAAGGCATCTTTCTTGACAAATTTTCCCTCCTTGTTGAGGAAATGCTGGGGATTGAAGGTGTGAGGTTTTTCCCACTGGGTTTGGTCTTGAAGTACTGAGGTTAATAAGATAATGGTCTCAGTTCCCTAGAAATAAAATATTCATTAGTAATGATCATGAAGAAGGCTTCTACAAGTTCTTTCCTAGAATGTGACTCTCGGTGGCTCATATCAGGGTTCATGATCTTTGAGAGGTAGTATGCCAAATCTCCCTTTATTCATCTCTAAGTAACTCTTGACTTCTATCTTATGTGCCAAAGTGGGTATCTCTTTTCAACTTCTTTCAACATGTTACTTCCCATTAGAAAGTGCTTCATAAATGCTTGTTGTGTGACTCAATAGAAAAAAAAAAAAAAGAAGAGGGAAATGGCAACTTTCCTACACAGAACCATGGCAGCGTTTTATGTCACCTTTTCAATAAACCATTCATTAAAAATGAGTGTTTTTTTTTAAATAAATAAATACTGGATTTCACTTTCTTGCATCTTTTAATAGATTTTAAAAAACCAGTCTACCTATTTGGAATCCTCATGGGCATATAAGATAAGATATGAGTCTAAATCACTTTCCTAGAAAAAAAAAAAAATTGTGAATTGAATAATCAGCATCAATCACTGACCTTCCAAGACACAAGAACAAGCAAGAGAAATGTACAGAAAGCTGTCAATTTTGAGTTTTTTCTTTACCAAAAGTATGTATATAAGCTTAACTAGGTATTAACAAATTGCTCTTTTTGAGACTCCATCTGTATTTCCCTAATTTTTACTTTATGTACTTTAAAAAAATGTTTTATTGATGTTCTTTCAAAAAAAATTTTTTAAAGTACACACCATGTAGAAAATATTGTCCAGGCTTATGAAGCTTAGGTAAGACTGTAGAATTTGAGCTTTTGTCATATATATGCATATGTATAAATATATATATATGCTTATTTATACATATGTGTAGATATATATATATGTATATGTATGTATATAGCCATTTAGTCTAAAGATTCATTTTACAGGTGAGAAAATTGCAGTCTATCAATTAGCCTTTATTAAGTGCCTATAATTTATGTACAAGCAGATGGACAGTTAACGGTGCAGTGGTTAGAGTACTGGGCTTGGAAGTAGAAATACTCATCTTAATGAGATTTAAAAAAAATTGAACTGGAGAAAGAAACAGCAAACCACTCTAGTATCAAGAAAACCCCATATTGAGTCAAGAAGAGTTAAATACAAATGAAATGATTAAATAATAATAAAAATATGCATGCATTATGAAGATGTAAAAAAGAAAAAAAAAAGAAGCTTGTAACAAGTACTTACTATATGCTAAGAACTATCACATTTTTTCCCCACTTAATCCTTACATCAACCCTGGAAGATAGTTTTATTAGATTATATAACTAATTATTATATAGATATAGATTATTAGGTTATTTTAGATATAAATAATAATCCCCATTTTACAGTTGAGACAGGCAGAAGTTAAAAAACAACAATAGCAACAAATTGCCCAGATTCACATAGCCAATAGGTGTTTAAGGTTGGATTTGTATTCAGATCTTGGCTACTATTGTCCACATTTTCCAAATGGGAAAACTGAGGCATATACAGTGAGCATTACTGGCTCAAGGTCACACAGCTAGGGGGTGTCTGAGGTAGAATTTGAACTCAGGTCTTTCTGACTCCAGTTAATTAATGGAGGCAGGATTATATGGATAGTAGACAGCATCCAAGTATGTCTATTTGGAATGCAAAGGACAGATGAACATCTGAGCTCAGACTGGAACAGAAGGATGAAAGTGGACTGGATTGCCTTCAGGAAATTTCAAAGCTTCCTGGTAAGTATAGGTAGACTATAACATACAGTGAGAAATTTTAAAGTATAAGAGTAAAAAAAAAAAAGAAAAATATGTTTACAATGCAATATATGATAGGGAGAAGATATGGACTGGTCATGGGACAAGGGCAAGAAATGACCTGTGGTAGCCAGAATGCTCCACTGGTACCCCACATTATAGGGAGAAAATAAAGCCTTCAGTGCATTGAAAGTGTCCCTGTGACAATATTATGAGATGAATTAATAAGAATCATATGAGATTCTTGGAGACAAATGGGAAATCTGTAATAGGGGAAGGAACAGATATATTTTAGTATTTGAATTGTAAATAATGCATCATCCTCCATAGTCCTGCATCACTGAAATAATTTGAATTTTTTTATTGTGAAAATACATGAGTTGATATGGATGAAAGAATTTAATCTCAGGAGAAAGAAGCTGTGCAGTTTCAAAGTATTATTAGAGTCAGGTACCCTAATGCACATAAATATAGTAAGTATGCATATTGCCATGGATCATCTCAAAGAGAGATCTCTCATCCACTGAGCCATTTCAAAGCCATGTGATATGAGAACTGCTAGAGGTGGTTACTCCTCTCTCAAGTGACAAATGGGCAGAGGCAACAGGATAGGCTGGGTGCCAGGGAATGTGTTTAAGTTTTAGGCATGTGATATTCCTGTTGCTGTTTTGACAGCAATTTCATTATAGGAGCCATTTTACTACAATTCCTCTGTTTATTCATGGGAATAAGGGAGAGAAAAAAAAAAAAAAAACAAAATAAATTCTGAATGTAAGGAATCGAAATGGCTCAATTTCCATCAATCAAGTTGAAAATAAATATGGAGATGGTTAGACTTGAATGAATGTTATGATACAGACTTAAGTGAAAAAGAGAAGTAGAATAAATAACATTATTAGAGTAATGGTAAATGGAAACAATTCCTAAATACAGCCAAACCAATTTTAGTCCCAAAGAGCATATAATGAAGCATATTTCTCTTTCCCCATAGAAGAAGTAGGAAATTATGGCTGTTGAATGTAGTCACTGTTTTACTTATTGGTTTTCTTTATTATAAGAAGTGTTCATTTGAGAGGTATATTAGGGAATATAACTTACACATATATATGTATATACATATATATATATAAAACCAAACACCAAAATCATCAATAAACATTTTCAAAAAATAAAATGAGAAAAGGGGAAGAATATTGCTATAAAGAACTCAAGAGTAGCTAAAGGAAAAAGGTGTTGGGTCAACATACAACTTCTGATACTTAGTATTTGTATGATTTTGTACGTATCATTCAATCTCTTTTAGCCCCATTTATCTCATCTCCAAAATGAGGAGGTTGAACTAGATGACCCCTGAAGATCCTTCCAAGTATAGATCTGTAATTATATATTATAATCTGAGAACATATCCCTCCAATGAGTTCCTGGCCTTTTCTTGTATTATTTTTCTTGTAAAGATCACATCATAATGATGGTATTGATTCTCTAATTTTTGTCTGCTGAAGTACCTTCATCCTCTCCACACATGTATTTTATATTCTGATTCTCTTACCTTTGGAATGTAATAGTTCTTAAAAATGACATCTGTGGTAGTTTCCCGGGATAAACTCATTGGCAGTATATTAGAAAATCTCTGAATTTCATGGATAACAGCGTCTGTATATGGCATTTGAGTTCGATGTTCAATTCGAGGCTGGGCTGATCCTACAACTTTGGTGATCTCACTGTGGACTTTTTCTTATAGGTGAAATGTGGAATGGGGAAGTAGAATAATTAGAATATATATGGACATATATGTGCATATATGCATATTATTGAGATGGGCTAACATCAAAAGTATACTCAAACTGAGGACTCCCTTCATTCAATGCTGTTTAAATCTCCACATACTGTTAGCATATAAGGAACAAAAGAAATTATATAAAATTCCCAAGGCTTTGCCTCTTACTATTTTCCTCAACTCCTCTTAAGAAATACATGCAATTTCATCAAGCCAATGTTAACCCAAGGTTTAGTATGCAAGACATCTATTATCTATTATAATCCGAGTGATCTAGAAAAATCATCCATAATCAAATAATTATGACATAGTGGATAGAAGGGAACCATCAGAAGATGAGAAACAGTAACATAATAGATAGACTGCAATATTAGAACTCAAGAAAACTTGGTTCTAGTTTGATCTCTGATACCAAGTAGCTATATGACCCTACATAAAAGTACAAATTTTCATTGATAGAATTCCTTTATTTTAGAGTTCTCTTTATAAACAAAATCACAGCCCTTGTCATCTATTCTAATTTATGCAAACTATGGGGGAAAAGAATAAGAGATATAAGGTTTACATTTCTTATAAAATGTTCAAGATTGTAAAAACTAATCAGTAAAAAGCAAAATAAATAAATACATAAATAAAAATTGGTGACTAGATCTTACCAAGTCCAACTATAGGGACAACATTATTGAAGGAAGTTTAATCCAGCAATAAGGCCCATCTTTAACAATGATCAAAATTATATATTAAAAAAATGATTAAAAATGGGAAGAAGTGAGAATAGGAAAGGAGAAGAGCAGATAAATCTAGAAGATATAAATACATAAATACAAATTTAGTTTTAAAAAGCAATATAGGTCTAGGTCCTTACTCTGGATCTCAGGATATTTCATCATGAGTAGAATTCTCCAATGTAGGGTAGAGGAGGTAGTCTCTGTTCCCGCAGCAAACAGGTTGCTAATAAGGGCCACCAAGTTATCATTGTTGAAGTAGTCATCAGATTTATCTTTCTCCTGAGCAGTAAAATGGGTAATGAAGGATAAAACAATTGGAATAACAAAAATCTGAAGTTCATTCCCAGATAGAATGATGACAGTCAAGCACGTTTACACAGATTTCAGACTAAGCATTTCATTCATCTTGACTCTTACGGAACTCTAGATAATGATTCAGTGGAAAGTTTCAGGAGAGAGACATAACAGAGACAGAGAAAAGCAGAGAGTTACAAAGTGAGAGAGAGAGCTTGAAATTTAGTTATAGATGAAGTTAACAATTAGTTGAAGATATATTATTTTTCAGGAAAGAATATCTTAAACTTAAAAAAAATAGCAACAAATATCAGATATCTTCTATTTTTGGTTTTAACTGAGAATAAAAATATCTAATAACATTATATAGCTGGGAATTGCTTAAAACAGTTTTATATATATGTATTAATCAGAATCTCAGAGATGGAAAGGAACATAAGGATAATTAAATTCAATAATTCATAGAATCATAGACATAAATGGAATGGACCTTAGAAGCATTAGGTTTAATCTCCTAATTTCACAGTCAAAGAAACTGAGACTCAAAGGTTAAGTGACTTGACAGTAACACCGCTAGAAAAAAAATCTGAGGCAGAATTTGAACTCAGTTCATACTGTTTATCTGAGACTTTCTTATTATACTGCCAGATTGCATGCAAATAACATTTATCTAAACATCTATATTCAAAAAACTGTGCTAGTATGTCATAGGGACTCAAACACAAACAAATGAGTAAATAAATGGATAAATTACAAATTAATGAATGAATGGATAGCTCCTTAGCTAGATGGATAGATAGATTGATACATTAGAAGAATAAAGGACATAGTTTCAAGAAGTTTGTGTTCTACTGAGGGAAATAATCTAAACACAAGTGAATACTGTTAGCATGTAAGGAACAAAAGAAATTACATAAAATTCCCTAGGCTTTGCCCCTTAATATTTTCCTCAACTCCTCTTAAGAAATAGATATAGAGCATTAATAACTGGATTGGGGGTGAGGAAGAATCTATAAAGAACTCTTAGAGGAGGCTGCACCTGATTCATGCTTTGAAGAATACAGAAATTCTCAGAACTGGGAATGAATGGAGTTAGGAAGGTTTTACATTTCAGGCATAAGGGACCATTAATGCAAAGATAAAGAAACAGAATATGAAAATGGAAGTGTAGGTAAATGTAATAATAGGAAATAAACCTAAAAAAGTAGGTTGATATTAACTTTTGACATTTTTAAATGTCAAGAAGATTTTTTAAATTTATGGTATCACTTAATCCAATCATCTCCCTAATTGATGTGATTAATATATTATCTCATCTCTGAGCACAAATAAATTAAGCAAATGGATGAAGAAAGGCCCATAAGAATTAATTGTACTAGGTTTTAACATAGTCTGGCCAACTGGCTATCTGAAATATCTTTATGAAAATACTTTTGATTAAGGCAAGCCCCAAAGCAAAACTCTAGTACCTCCTGTTGTCTGATAAGAAAGGCATCAATGAAACTTCTTTGGTCGTTTTTATCCAGTTTTTGAAGGTGGTCTAAGAAAGTCATCTTTATAAAAGAAAATAATTCATCTCTATTCTTGAGTATTGTTTTTTGATCTTGTAGAAGGAATCCCAAGGCTGGGAACATATTGAAAAGCTAAAGGAATAAAAATAGCAAGATAAAATAGGCATAGAATTTTGGAGTTGTAATAACCTAACTCTACCCCTAGCATGAATCTCCCCTGCTAAATCCCCAAGAAGAATCCAATCAATCAATAAGTTTTGGTTTTTGTTTTTGTTTTTTTCACTAACTGTATAACAACTGTACCAGTTGCTGGGTATAAAAAAGGCAAAGAACTTTGCAAGGAACTCCCTTTCTGTGGTAGAAATGATGAGTATACACACATAAATGTCAAATAATTTAGGGAACATTAACAGTGGGGATGAAAGAGTCTAGAAAGGCTTCATGTAGGAGATGGAATTTGAGCTAAGTTTTCAAAAAAAAAAAGCTAGGGATTTAAGGTGGCAAAGGGGAAGAGGAAGAATATTCAAGACATGGGGAACAATTGATTAAAAGGCTCACATACAGAGAATGGAATGTGGTGTATAAGAAAAAGCAGAAAAGACCAGTTTAGCCAATCTGGGGAGTTCACAAAGGAGAGTAATATGTACCCAATAATGGTTCTGGGTAGGCCAAATTATGAAGTTTTAAACATTTTAAAAGCTTTTTAAAAATTTTAATTTATGGGCAATAGGGAGTCAGTGAAGCTATTTGATTAGGAAAGTTACATTGTCAGAGCTGAGTTTTAGGAATATAACTTTATCAGCTATATAGAAAATGGGGGAAAGATTTTAGACAGGAGGACCATTTAGGACACAGAGGCAATGAGGGTCTGAACAAAGCCATGTGACTGAAAGGAGAGACAAGGACAGATTTCAGGGGTACTGTGGAAGAAGAAATGACCATAATTCAACTTTTTTCTGAAATGCTTCCAGTGACAGAGAAAATTGTGTTAGGCCCATGTCAGTATTAGATGCTCCCCCCCCCCTTTTTGCTGAGGCAATTGGGGTTAAATTACTTGCCCAAGGTCACACAGCTAGGATGTATTAAGTGTCTGAGACCAGATTTGAACTCAAGACTTCCTGACTTCCTCAAGTCCTCCTGACTTCTGGGCTGTTGTCCTATCCACTACACCACCTAGCTACCCCAGATGACTCTTAATTGTGATATATTCTTCCTAACTCTATTGAAAATTTGTCTTCCTATAACTTACAATTATAAAATAATTGAATCTCAGAACCATAAAAAATCTCAGAAACTATCTAGTCCAACTAGTGTCAGAATTTTCTACCATTTTTGTTTTTTTGTACTTACATTGTTAATTGTTTTTCAGTCATTTAAGTCATATCTGACTTTCTATGACCCCATTTAGGGTTTTCTTGAAAAGGATAATGGAAGGAGTTATTTCCTTCTCTAGTTCATTTTATAAATGAGGAACTGAGAAAAACGTAGTTAAATAACTTATCCCATGTCATACAGGTAGTGGCTTAGATTGGATTTGAACTCAGAAAGGTGAATTTTCCTGTTTTCCAGGTTTCTAGTACCTTATCCACTCACCACCTAGCTTCCCCTTTCCTAATGCTAGTATATAAATATTGCAAGACTTTGCTCCTGGTAGTAAATTAATTACCTTATTTAAGCATAATGATAATGACATGCATTATTATTTATGTTAATAATGTATATTTATACTTAAGTATGATGATAAAAATGTACATTTATCTAGGAGGTTACCAAATTCCATTTTTTTTCCACAATATCCCTATGAGTTTGATAAAATTTAAAGTTAAAATTCTCTTTTTAAATTTTCTAGATGAAGAAAATGAGATTTAGAAGAGTTGAGTGACTTGGCAAGATTATACAGTTAATAAATGCTAGTACTAGTCATTGAACTCAGAATATTCATAAAATGGAAAGTCAAAATTTGGAGCAAGTCTCAGTATATACTAAAATAATCAAAAGAAGAAAAAGGACTTAAATACACTAGAATTATAGGATTACTTGATAGTTACGTGCTATACTTGTATATCATTGTTCTCAGCAACTTGTCTTTATAGTTAATGGAGTTGACATTTCCCAAAGAGAGAGGTATTTTATAGTGTGACTTTCAAATTATGAACTGTTAACAGGATCTATTCTTTTATTCTTATATGAAACAAGAAGACATTTTGCCTATTAATTATCCCAATTTGAGAACCTGGACATCAGCAAGTATGTTAGTAGAACACCCTTCCTGAGAAAACATTATGAGCTTCTCTTAAAGATCTTATGTTATCTAACAATATATTTTTAAATCATTCCAGTTTTTCAAAGAATTTACTCTAATGGATTAGTTTCTGAACTGAGATTCCCTTTTTCAGATTGGGAAAAGATGGATCAAAAAGAGCTACTGGAATGACTGAGGCCATAGAGGGAGCTTATGTAAAGCTTTACTACAAAGTACCCATTTTTGTAGTAAATAGGAGGGCTGACCCAGAAATAAGCATTTTTGGAAAGGATAAGAGTCAGTTGATACAGAGAAATACTACGAGATTTAGAGCTGGTGAACTCAGGGTTAAAATTCCAGCTTCACCACTTGCTATGTAACCTCAGGCAGATAACAATTTCTGTGGGCTTCAGCTTCCTTATTTGTAAAATGAAAAGATTGAACTAGTTTATCTCTGATGTCCTGTTTCTATCTTTGGGATCCTGAAGAAACACCTACTTTTATTCTTTTGATTATTTAAATGTACTACACGAGGAATAACATTTGACAAAAAAATAGAGACAATTACCATAATGCTAGGACTTCCTAAAAGCCTCACATTTTCACCAATCAAATGTATAAGTCTCAGGAACTGAGGATCTTGGTAGTCAAACCTCTTCCCAAGCAGGATTGACACAATGATATTGGCTACAGAAGCATTCAAAATTGTCTTGGTCTCAAATGGCTTTCCTGGAAAATAATTTGTTAGTTGGGTCATGCAGATTCACATATACATTTTATTTTTCTGCATAACTAAGTGCCTAAATGTATTTATAGATCCTACAGCATACCAGTATTATATAACTGTAGGCAAAAGAGGGATTAGTGATAAGACTGAACCAAACCTTAAAGTATAGGGAAAATTTTCTTGGAGAATTGAAACAATATAATGCAATCAATCAATTAACCAATAAGCATTTATTAACAGTTTAGTCAAATATGGGCCTTGGGACCATCATCTATTTCAATTACTCTATTTTGTAGTTAAAGAAGATGAGGTTTAGAGAATGAAATGACTTACTCACATTTGTTCAAGTAGTAATTGGTCAAGGGTTCTATTATATCATGAATAAAAGCAACCTTTTTTGATTATTCATGGTTTCATTGCGCTCCAAATGACAGAGAATAATGAAATGATTTATTATTTGTAAGGAGAAAAAAAAATACTGGACATTATAAATGTGCATGGAACATGGGTGGGTATATTGACACACTCTAGGTAAGTACTCCCATTATTCCTTTCCTCATAAGACAGTAGTGGTCTAATGGGAATATTGTAGTAGGGTATATTGGGCACACTGGGACCATATTCCATGCATGACTATTCCTGTTAATTTATTTTGCTCAAAAACCCTATGTTTTTTGATCAATTAGATAACTCACCTTGATGGGATTCAATGACTTGTATTAGATGTTGACATTCTTCTACAATTCCCTCCTCTATGACTTTCTTACCCATGCCAAAGTTCCTCAGAGTCGTCAAGCTGAATCTCCTAATGATTTTCCAGTTTTCACCATGAGAAAAGGAGATTCCTAAAGGTAGGGAAAATCTTTACCAATGTTTACTTTGTTCAAAATGAAATTTATTGGATGAAACTCAAGTATTAACAAATTCCTACTGTGTGCCCAGGAAATAATAGGTTCTGTGGGGCATATAGGAAAGCAATATTAACTAGTATTTATATAGCACATTAAAATTTGAAATATACATTATCTCATTTGAACCTGTTTGAAGCCAAAAATTTTAGAGACTGTATTTGTGATTTCATTGTCTCTGGGAACATCTAGGTAAACAAAGTCTTTCTATGTGACATTTCTGAAATTTACAGTCTTAGAAAATTGCTTAGGATACTGAAAGATTGTCAGTTGACCAACATCACACGATATATGTTAGATGGAGGATTTGAACCAGGTCTTCCTGGCTTCAAGGATAGATATCCATCCATTATGTCATGATGTCTTACAGATGAGGAAACTGAGGCTGAGAGATTAGTGACTTGCTCAGTATCACAAAATTAGTAAATATCTGAGGTAGGAAACAAACCCAGCTGTTATGTGTCAGGATACCTTTGAGAAGTAGTATAAGGAGGGTATATACCACTGACTCTGGGTCCTAACTCCACTGTGACAGATAGATTACTCCAAAAAGATAAATCACCCTACTCCTGCAGGAAGCAGGTTTATTGACATCTATGAGAGGCAATATGATTTAGTAGTTTGAACACTGGAAAGATAAATAAGACTTGAATTTTAATCCTGCCTCATAGACTTAAAACACTTAATTTCTCTGAACCTCAGTTTCTTCTGTGAAAGGAAGGGTCTGGGTTTATTGAATTATAAAATTCTTTCTCCCTCTAAATCTACAGATCTAAAGATGACCAAAATTTTGTTAGTTTACTCTCTATTTGAAATGATTGAGAGCTGATAATTCCTAGATAGAATGTACATTCTCTTAATTACTTCTTGATAGTAAATTATATTTGAAGGGACAGCTAGAGTGCTGGACTTGGAGTCAGCAAGACTCATCTTTCTCACTTCTAATCTACCCTCAGGCATTTACTAACTGTGTGACCCTGGGCAAGTCACTTAATCCTGTTTGCCTCAGTTTCCTAATCTGTAAAATGAGGTGAAGGAAATGACAAACTACTCTTGTATCCTTGCCAAGAAAACCTCAAATGGGGTACTGAAGAATTAGACATAACTGAAAAATGAGTCAACAACAATAAAAGTAAATTATTCAATCAGTCACAGAAATTTCATTAGTTGAGTGTTAACTAAGAAATTTTATACTCTAATGGCTTCTCAGAAGAAAGAAATCACAAATCCATATCAAAAAAGCTATATAAATGTATGTATGTATTTTGTGTATGTGTGTGTGTAAATGTGTAATTTGCTTGAAGAAGTTAGAATGGGGAGGAGTTTCAAGATACTCTAGAAGCAAGTGAATGTGATAAATGGAGCACTGGACCAGGAGGACCTGGGTTCAAATCCTGCCTTCAACATTATTCACTCTGGACAAGTCACTTAATCCTTTTGCCTCAGTTTCCTCATCTATAAAATAAAGGGTTTGGACTTGATGGATTAAAAGGCCTCTTCCAGCTCCACATCTATCAACCTCTGAACCAATCTTCTCATTTTTCAAAAAAGGAAACTAAGGAACACAAACATTAAATGACTCGTCCAAAATTACACAGGGAGTAAGAGGAAGAACTTGCATTCAAATTCAAGTCCTTTGACTCCAAATCTAGGATTCTTTCTTCTGTATTTTTAGGGGCTGACTCTCTGCTTATCATTAATAATCTTTTTTGATTTTTCACTGTAAGTATCCCATCAAATAACTCCTCTGTTCATTGAGACTAGTGATGTCAAAGTAATGTTTGTCATATAGATTGTTGAAAAGAAAATAAAAACACAAAGGTTTGCAAAGGCAGAAGGACACACAGAACCTACAAGGAAGTAGAAAAGTGAATATTCTAGGAGACATTTTAAATATAGCCTGGTTACCTTTTCCTTCAAAAACTTTTTCAAAAATAGGCACATGGGCCCTCTCTCCAAACTCCTCAGAGTGGTTCACCAGTGCATCTTTCACTGTTTCATATCCAGATAGCACCACCACTTTCTTGGGACCCATCCTCAAGCTGAAGATGTTGCCATATTTTTGGGAGAGCTTTAATACAGGAAAAGAAAAAAAAAAAAAAGAAAATGATTTAAAATGTGCAATGCAGGGCAAAGAGAGCTGAAGAGGGAAGTAGGACATGTGGTTCTAGTCCTGTCTGCTAAATCATGAACTGGTGTAAATGATAGCTTAGATTCTTTCCAAGTCTAAGATTATATGATCAAATCTCTAGTAGTGCTTTAATTCTCTACTTTGTCTTTAGGACAGCAACTGCCAGTTCTTCCTTCTCTCCCTCCTGCCCGCAGCATACGTAGAATTGGGAAGCCTCCTCACCCTTTTAAACAGACCTATACTTGATTTAGCCGACAAATGAATCTGTCAAAGAATAACATGAGTTTACATATACAAAACAATGCACATATGTATACATATACTCTTATTTTTGCACAATGTATTATGTAACAGGCATATTATTATTATTATATAACATAGATCATATTATGAGATATATACAATAACAATACATTATATAAGATAATGTTATTACATGTTATAATACATATATAATAAAGATAAGAGGGGATATTGTATTATGAAAATAGATCATATTATGTGATATGCTGATGTAATATAGCTTCTAGAGGAGACAGCAGTAATTTTAAGGTCCCTTGACCTTAGGGTGCTTCTATTCTGACAGATTCAGATTCTGACAGAATCTATCAGTGATTCTAAATCTTCTGGCTTTGGAATCTGTGATCCTGAGGCCCTCTGATCTAACAGTGCTACTGTTAGGTCAATGAATATGAAATATTCACAATAATATTTCTTCCCTTAGACTTTAGGGAAGATATATTCTGTCAATGAGTCTAAAGTCTTCTGGCCTTAGTTCTAGGTCTTCTGGTCAGTAATAACCAAATTCCTGAGACCACTCCTCAGTTCTACCTCTAAATCATAAAATTAGCATATCAATGACATGAACTGGATAAATTTGTCTCCTTCCTCCAGATTCTTGGCTAATTTTTTTGGAACTTAGCAGGCTTCAATTGGTATTACAATTACAATAAACTTTGCCCCTTGACTTGGATATGGGTTCAAGCCTGCAAATTCTTTTGAGACACCTTGGGATACTGGTCTGGGACCCTCAACCTTTTGGGCTCCCTTCCCAACCTCAACAATTTCATTTACATTTTTCTAGAGCTGTATGGTAGAACTGGCCCGTGTTGGTTTTCTGGGAGATGGGTGACCCTTCCTAAGTGTGTTTTTTTTTTTTTCTCTAACTCTACTCCCCCACCAAATGCTGTACAATAATAACAATCCTCAGTCTTGACTACCACCAAATAACCATCAACTAATAACCAATGATAAACAATGTGAAACAAATAAATAATATTCTTAATTTGTCTAAGGCCCAATTTCATTGTCTCTCTTATTCCATATTCTTGGGCCATGATTTTGAAAAGAAACTTTCTATGTGTAAATCACTAATTTTTACCTTTAGCATGGTTTGGTAGGGCTTCTGCAGATTGAGTATATGCAGGTTTCCAATGACTGGCAAAGGCCTTGGTCCTGGAGGAGAATATCTCTTGAAACTCTTAGTCAGGGTGAATTTAATATTTAGAATTATAACCAAAATCAGACTTAACCCTGAAAGTATGGAAAGCAAATCAAATTCACTCATTTTCTATCAATAATTTCTGGGTTACCACACCAATAGGTATGGCAAGATGGCAATGGAACAGAGTTGGCAGTTGCTAGTATTGCCTGGAAGCAAAAAGGAGCCCTGGATACTGCTAGCTGTTCCCTGTCAGTCCTCCTCATTTATAGGGAGCAAATAAGTAAGCGAGTTTTAGTGATCATGGTAAACATTTGCCTCCTAAGTTGGTCTCTGTTTCCTGTCTCACTTTCTTAATCCCCATATTTACCTATATTCCTACATAGATATCGAGTTTTATGTCATTTATAATAAGGATTAGTCTTTAAAATAAAAAAAATTCAGAGATAAAATGAACAAATTTAATCTTAAATTAGGCTATAAACTTAGAGTGAAATGTTTTGTGCCAGCATTTGCTAGCACAGAATTTGCTACTGAAGGTACAGTGGAAAGAGGGATAAAAGTAGAAGGCCTCAGTTCAAATTTTGGCTCTCTTATTTGCTACCTTGTGATCTAGGATTCAGTTTTTTTTTTTTTAAACTTTTAAAGAGGGGAATTGAACTAGATGACCTTGAGGGTTTCTTCCAGGCCTGAGTCTACGATCTATGATTTTTATTTTTCAGAGTTCTTAGGAATATGGGTATAGATTTCCCCTTCATGACTCATACTTTCTTTTGACCTTAAATAAAGCTATTAGTATAAATAATTTATAGTAAAAGATAAGAACTTCCAGTGTTGTTACTAATAGCTATAGGGTAAGGCTATTGGCTGTCAGTTGACAAAGTTATAGGCAAAATCCATGGATAGGTCTTCATCATGTCTCTGTTAGTCTTCAAGTTACTTAGCAGTGACTCAAGGGACCCAGGAGCTTCACAGCTGGGGATGCTGCATCTTCAGATTATCACAAAGTATATCCTAGGACCAGGCTACTACACTATACAAAGGTAATTAGATGGCTTTGAGAAAATTCTGATTATTAAACATTTCATAGACCTGAATGTGACCTTAAAAGTAATCTAACCCAAATTTCTCATTTTACAGATAAGGAAATACAAATTATAGAGGTGAAGTGATTGTCTGAGATTACACAGGTAAAACTGGCATAGCCCATACTCTAAAGAACACTATGGCATGCCCAAGGTCACAAAGCTGTTTCATGTTAGAGCAAGAACTAGACTCCAAATTGTCTGATTTTTCACAGTAAGAAAAGTTTTCTGAAATTCAGTAATTTCTGAAGTAGTCTGTAGTGCAAGGGTTAGAACATTGTGACTGGAGCCAGCAAGACCTGATTTCAAATCCAGCCTCAGGCACTTATGAGCTGGGGAAATCTGAGAGTATCTGGGTAAATCTCTTAGTCTCTCTTTACCTTAGGTCCTTCAATTGTAAAATGAAGATAATAATAGCACTTACTTTTGGGGGCTATTATGAGGATCAAATGAGAAAATATTTATTAAAAAACACAACAACAAAACAACTCAAAATAGAGCACATTAACTGTCACATAATTAGCAGCCACTCCATAAATGCTTATTTCCTTCCCTTATCCCACAATGTGTGTGTGTGTGTGTGTGTGTGTGTGTGTGTACGTGTGATGTGGTGGGGAGAGCATGAGTTCAATAAAAGAGATGGGGAAAAAACCAAATTTATGATGTTTCTGAATCACCTTCTGAATAGGTCAGCCAGACCATATTAAGCAAGAATCCCCTCTCCAACATCCCTGATTTATGGTTGCCTCTTAAGGCATCTCCAGATACTACTGGAGCAATCTCTTCCTATTTAGATGGTTAAAATTGTTAGGACTTTCCCCACCCCCCCAAGCATGGAAACTGAATCTGTCTCCCTGACTTTTTCATCCTTTTCTCCTAGTTCTGTCCTCCTGAACTAAGCCAGACAATACTAGTTCCTTTCCCATGAAGGCCCTTCATATATTTGAAGATAACTATTACATTCACTCCAATTCCTGTCTTAGCAATTTAAGTTTAATTTTTGTTGTATTTGAAGAGATTATTTCTTATTTGGTGAGTTTTTCTTGTACTTACTGTCTTCATGGCTCATTCTCTCCTTTGACCTTAAAAAAAGCTATTAGTTTAATTAATTTATAATAATAAGATAGTGCACATAAACTCTCTCTCTCTCTTCCTCTCTCTGTCTCTCTCATACACACCTCCCCCCCCCCACGGAGTTTCTTTCTTTGCTGTTCTTCTGCCTTTCATAACTCTTCACTCCTTTACTGATAAGTTTTTGTGCAAAAGAAAGGTGACCTAGCTGTACCAGACCTAAAACTATATTATACAGTGGTGATCATCAAAACTATTTAGTACTGGCTAAGAAGTAGGAGTTCATAAAACACAATGGTCAATGATTATAATAATCTAGTGTTTGATAAATCCAGACTCAAGTTTTTGTAATAAAAGCTCACTATTTGACAAAAATCGCTGGGAAAACTGAAAAATAATATGGCAGAAATTAGGCATTTAGATCAACACCTAACACCCTATTACCAGGATAAGGTCGAAAGGGCTCATGATTTAGACATAAAGGGTGATACAAGAAGCAAATTAGAAGAACAAACGATAGTCTATCAGAAGGGAGGAATTTATGGACAAAGAAGTACTAAAGAACATTATGAAATGCAAAATATATAATTTTGATTAAAGAAGTTTTTGTATAAACTGACAAGTTTTTGTTTGTGTTTCAGTGCTTCTATTCTTTGGAAGGATATCTCTACATAGTATTCTTTATTCTGCAAGTCAAGGCATCATTCTCCTGATGTCATTATTTCTCTTCAAAAATGAAAGACAAACAACAGTGACCATGGTATACTTACCATCTCCCTTGTCCCTCTGTGGATACACTCCCACTTATTTCTCTGGAGACAGCTTGTTTTGGTAGGCTTGCTGAAACCCAGCAAGAACAATTCGAGCTCTTGGTTTTCTCTTAGCTTTTTGTTGATACTTAAATTTTTTTTTTAGTTGAACTAAATAAAATATAAGAAAAAACAGAATAGAAAAAAAGAAAGACAGAAAAAGAAAATTGAAAACAAAAGAAAACTTTGTCATGTGTCTAGGAGAACCTCAGGGAGGATTCAAAATATCTAATAATAAATTAATCATGGGGTGGAAGGATGATACCTTAACTTCATTGAAGTTCTCCCCTCTGGCCTGGAACCTCAAACTAAAAGCACCCCATTCCCACCCCACAAGTGCCTGAAGCCAGCAGCATCCCTGTCCTACTGCTGTTGCACTCATCTACTGTGCTGGTTCCTTCTCACCTAGGGTTGTGTTTCAACAGGCCTGGTGTTCCCGATCACCTGAGATTTACTCAGATGCCCTACTCCACAAACAGTCCAGAATACTGGCTCAGTAGAAACACTGCTGGGTCAAAAGGTATGCACAGTTTGATAACTTGTTGAGCATAGTTCCAAATTGCTCTCCAGAATGGTGGGACCAGTATACAAAACCTTTTTAATTTATTATAATAAAAATTATCTATTTTGCATCTTATAATGTTCTCTAGTTCTTTGGCCATAAATTTCTTCCTTCTTCACATATCTGAGTGATAAAGTATCTCTTGTTCTCCTAATTTGCTTATAGTATTTCGACCTTATTTTGGGTGTTGGGTGTGTCAATACCTAATTTCTGTCATACTATTTTCCAATTTTCCTAGCAATTTTTGTCAAATAGTGAATTTTTTTTAATTGAAGCTTTTTATTTGCAAAACACATGCATGAGTAATTTTTCAACATTGACCCTTGCAAAACTTTCTGTTACAAATTTTTCCCTCCTTCTCCCCACTCTCTCCCCTAGATGGCAGGTAGTCCAATACATGTTAAATATGTTTAAAAATATGATAAATCCAATATATGTAAACATATTTATACAGTTATCTTGCTGCACAAAATTTGGATCTAGAAGGAAAAAAAATCTGAGAAAGAAAACATAATGCAAATAAACATCAACAGAAAGTGTGAAAATGTTATGTTGTGGTCTATACTCAGATCCCACTGGCCTCTCCCTGAGTGTATATGGCTTTCTTCATCACTGAACTATTGTTACTGATTTGAATCATCTCATTGTTGAAGAGAGCCATGTCCATCAGAATTGATCATCGTATAGTCTTGTTCTGTATAATGATCTCCTGGTTCTGCTCATTTCACTCAGCATCAGTTCATGCAAGTCTCTCCAGGCCTCTCTGAAAATCATCCTGCTGGTCATTTCTAATAGAACAACATTTAATAACATTCGCATACCATAATTTATTCAGCCATTCTCCAATTGATGGGCATCTATTCAGTTTCCAGTTTTTTTGCCATAAATAGTGAATTTTTATCCCAGACGCTGGAATCTTTGGGTTTATCAAACACTAGATTACTATGGTCATTAACTATTGTGTCTTATGAACTTAACCTATTCTACTGATCCACTGCTTTATTTCTTAGCTAGTATCAAATGGTTTTGAAAACTGTTGCTTTGTAATATAGTTTTAGGTCTGGTATAGCTTTGTTTGCATTTTTAAAATTAATTCCCTTGATATTTTTGACCTTTTATTCTTCTAGATGAATTTTGTTATTTTTTCTAGCTCCATAAGGTAATTTCTTGGCAGTTTGATTGGTATAGCACTGAATAAGTAGATTAATTTAGGTAGAATTGTCATTTTTATTATATTAGCTCAGCCTACCCATGAATACTTGATATTCTTCCAATTGTTTAGATCTAACTTTATTTACGTGAAAAATGTTTTGTAATTGTGCTCATATCATTCTTGGCTTTGTCTTGACATGTATATTCCCAAATATTTTGTATTATTTACAGTTATTTTCTATGGAATTTCTCTATCTCTTGATGCTGGACTTTGTTAGTAACATATAGAAATGCCAATGGTTTGTGTGGATTTATTTTGTATTCTGTAACTTTGCTAAAGTTAATTCTTTTGATTGGCTTTTTTAGTTGATTCTCTAGGATTCTCTCTATATACCATCACATTATCTGCAAAGAGTAATAAATTTTATTTCCTCATTACCTACTCGAATTCCTTTAATTTCTTTTTCTTCTCTTGCTAAAACTGTCAGTTTTATTCTTTCATAGTCCCTGAAAACCAGTGACAAGACAAAAGTTAGGATGACTATGGCATGATATGTGGTGGATGACCTTACTGTTTTCGATGTCTGACCAAGTTTTCAGCACTCCACAGAGCCTGCTTCAGCCACCTTCATGATCCTTGAAATAAATTGCTCTCATCTGACTATTTCACCAGGGGAAGTTTTCACATAGTATGTCTACGTGTTCAGGGAGGACTAGCACCTCTGGTGTAAGGGCTTGCCACGCCTTCAGGGCTGCTCATCCAGCTTTTTATCTTTCATCCAAACCTCACCTGTGACTCCAAGAAGCTATAAGATGCATTATGTGCTCTGAAAAACTGTCTTGGAAGATGGGCTAAACTAGGCTGAGACTATCATATAGGTCTCAAAGTAGTAGATGAACTGGAAGAATTTCTATCCCAAACATGTGAATGTTGTGGGATGAGACAACTTCAGGAAATAATTTTATATTTAATTATGTATCTGCTTATAAAAATGATATTTTCTCAGTATAACATAAGTTCTTTGAGGATAAGAATTATTTTATTTTTGTTTTTATGTCTCCAGTGTTTAGGTAATTATGGGTAATTAATAAATGAATATTATCTATAACATAAATATCATGTATTATATATAATAATATATTATTAATCAGATGACTGATTAATATAGGCAGCATATCTTATGAAAAAAATTAATTGAACAAATATTTATTAAATGCCTATTAGATGCAAGAAATTGTAGAAGTTGCTTTGACTAGGAAATCAAATAGGTGTCTGATCCTTAAGAAAATATATTGTTCCTTGATCCCTTGATAGAAAATATAAGGGTTGGGTGATTGGGTAAATTTATTTTATTCAATTTAAGCCACTTAATGTGATGAAAAGCTCAATTAATTTAATAAATCTGAATTCTAGACTTTAGACTAAGTTTAAAAAATCCTTGAGACTGGAGTGACCTTGCACAAAAATCTGATTCTGAAAGGCAGAGGAAACTTGGTCACACCCTCGGGATGTTATATAAATTATCATGTCAATAGAACCAGAATGATTTACAGGTTGGAGCAGACATCAAGTTGCAGTAAAGTCTGCAAGAGAAAGGGTCTTCCAGAAGGAGAGGTCTCACTTTCAACTTTAGAAATGATCTAGGAGATAGGATATCAGATAATATCTTGTCTAGTCATTTTTAAAAATTTCAAAAGTTATCTAATGTGATGTCTAATATAAGACAGTTGTTTTATATTACATTTTAATAAGAAATATAGAAATATCTTAAGATTTTGCCACATATAGGATGACCTTTTCATTATGCATTGTGTGTTTGACAGTTTTTGGCTGTCATCTTTTCATCCCATCTTGTGGATCGGGAGAATATGTTCTCTTGTGTATCTACCTACCTTTGTCAACTGTTCTATCTCCATTAGACTTTTTCTTTTGAAGTTATGTCAAAGTTGTCATGTTTGCATCAAAATTACATTCTTTGGGTGATCATAAAAAAATGCAATTCTATTTGTACAAAACTGTTTATAGCAACTTCATTCATAGTATCAAAAAATTAGAAACTGAAAGGATACCTAGTAATGGGGAATAACTGATCATATAAATGCAATATATATTATTGTCTTATAAGAAATGAAGAAGGAAATGGAGAACACAGAAGAACACAGGACGATTTGTATGAAGTTTTTAAAAGTGAAGTGAACAAAACAAGGAGAACAATTTATATAAAAACAACAACAGTATAATAACAACAACAGTAAAAAAAAAAACAAGGATAGCATAAAAAGACTTAGGAACCCTACTCAACACAATGACTGACCACAATTCAGAATACTCATGTTTCAACATGCTGTTCACTTTAAGAGAAAGAGATGATAGGTGGATGAAGAGTATAGATTGAGACTTTTTTTTGGATATATGGGGATTTGTTTTTCTTGAGTATTCATGCTTGTGATGGGTCACATCTTTGCAGTCATTAACCAGCAGTCTAAGTTTCTCTGAATTATTTACGCTTGTGATTTCTTACAGCATAGTAATTATTCTATCACCATTTTATAAGCTATCATTTCACATATCATTGATCTTCTTTGAAAAAGAACAGACAACAATAGCCATTCTTCAAAAATCAGTGGACATCGACTTTGTTTCTACTTTTTTTTCCCTACCACAAGGAATACTACTATGAATATTTTGTTATATATAGGAAATTTCTGTCATTGAGCTCCTGAGGGGAAAATATCCAGTAATGTTTAATGAAATTTTTCATATAAAATTATCTTCCATACTAGTAATTCCATTCTGAATAATGAGAGAAGCTAGTTCAACTTTATATTCTTTCTACAATGGATTAAAATAAAATAAAAATGATATTCTCTCTCTCTTATCTTTGCTTATATAAATACTTAATAAGTGCTTGTTAAATAAGTGACTTTCAGTATACTAAGAATTTACTAGACTTCAAAATGAAAACCAAAGACAAATTTTGTTTTTTGTTACATTATTTAATCTATTTTAAAAAACTTATAAAAGTTAACTTCAATCTGTTTGGATTTTAGTGCTTATCACAAATACCAAATATACAAAAACATATTTTAGAGTATTTCTATCTTTATAGCAAAAGGAAAGAAGTATAATAATTACCCCTAAAATTTGACCAAAAGAAACTGCACATCTGAAAATATCAGATATCTCTTTTATAGAAAAAAATTCATTAATAAAAGCAACTGTGTATTTATACCTATATGAATTATTATTCTAATGCATGCTTAATCAATAACATTCCTACACAGAGCCCTGCAGATATAGGATTTACCCTAAAAGAATTTAAATTCTAAGACAATAAATTATATTTACCACACATATGAATACTATTTTGAAATTTATATAAATGCTTTTGTGATTAATAAAATACATATTTATTTAAAAGTCCTACTGAATAAATAGTAGCCTTTTGTCATTATGTATTTTTACAGATTAACAGAGACTAATAATATAACTACAAATCATTAGGAGGTAAATTAAAAAATGTTTGAAACTGTCTTTATACTTAAAAAACTTGGGAATCCTTAATTATGGCAATATTATGAATAGGAAAACTCATTCTGAACTGTCTATGCCCAGTGGTAGTCATGGAGAGAGTGTATTGAGAGCCATGAAACTTGGAAGTGATATACTACCAGGCTAATAAGGTAGCCCAAATTCAACAGACATCTATCTATTGCACCAGTGAAATTCCACCACTGGACATTTGGGACATAACATTTGTTCATTATTGTCTGTGTTGTTAATTTGAAACATTATCTGAATGGTGCTTAAAAAAAAAAAAGTATTCCTGGAGAAAATTAGATTAAAAAAAGAATATGGAATTGTTTTTGTTTTTAAGTCTTTCGCTCTAGCCAGCTGTGGTCACCATTACCATGGAAAAATGGTCATATCCTTCATCAGGAACCTACAAAAAAAAAAAGTCAGATTGAAATATCTAAAACAAACACACACATATTATATATATACACATATGTATACATATTTAAATGGGTTCTTCATCAAGTTAGTTTTGAGGTAAAAGATAATTTTTGAACTGTTTATATAAGTGGAATATCTGGGTAAATGCAGGACTTGAGGGTGTTTGTGTGTGTGTATGAAATACATTATTTTCTTTTTTTTTTAACTACCTAGAAATCCAGATAAACTTCCCAAAACAGATCCTGAACTACATGTCACTCTGGCTTTTTGGGGACATAAAAGAGGAAAAAATAGGAAAAGAGAAGCAAAGAAAGCAGCTGATAGCTTGCTATTAATAATTAACACCTGGTTGGCCAGGTGTTCCTTTTCTTAGCATCTTCTGGTAATTTTCCCACCAAGAAGAAGTGGGTAGGGAGAAGGTAGCATCTGTAGTTGGACTGGAGTAAATTGAATTGTTAGAAATACAGTTTAATTGCAGCCCTCTAGTGGCACATTTTAAAAACAGTGTACTGCTTAAAATAAGCTCTACCGGAGAAGTTTAGGAGAAGTCACATTGAAAATTGGCTTGAGATGTAACTTGGACAGGAAAAAAAAAAAAAACCAAACAACAACAACAACAACAACAACAACAAAAAAACGATCCCCAATACCCAAAACAAATACATAGGAATTTATGTGGTACTGGGCCTCCACACCAGATGGTGATATTGCAGATAGTAACTTTTTCTGTATTGTCAGTCTGGGGAAGTGTATGAACCCCTTCTCAAAAAAATATTTTAAAACACATAAAACAAAATATACAGGGTTGAAAAGGAAACCAACTATGTTTAAATACAGATATCAAAATATTAAAACAAAATAAAAATAACCAACTCAGATTAGAGACATTCTCTGGGGTAAAGGATGTTGTCCTATTGAGTGATCAAGAATTGGTATCAGTCCCTATAGGAGTGGGATTGGAGTTAACTCCTCTAAGACTCTCCCTTTTCTGTCTTTTTGTCTGAAATGTTGAAGATGGGATAGAGTAGGGTTGTGTGGGGGGGACTAACTGATAACTCCTGCAAATGTCCTCAGGGACTATGCATTTGCTTGACTAAAATGAAGATATTAGTAGGAACATCAACTTCTTGAGCAACTGAGAGCTTCTTAAGAGTTTTAATATATTATCTTTTTCTGATTTAATCTAGTATGTATAATCTATAATAAAAGTATTTATTTCATTGAGTCACACAATACTGGTCAGGAGATAAGAACCTTAAGGGGAAGTGGGAGCAACTGAACCAATTTTAATGATTTTTTTCAGATATTGTGTGGTAATTATCGTTAAATTTTAAATCCTAGATCAAATTTCTGTAGAAGTCAAGCATGTATTGGAGGCTGAGTATAGATAACATAGGCTGAGCTATTAGGCCTAATGGAGTTCAAGAGAGCTCTTAGGCTAATTGCTGAGGGACATCCAGACTGGCTTCTGGTGTTGGCAATAACTAGGTTATTCATGTGCCATACTGCCTGAAGGAAACTAGATTTGGAGAAATTTGTCGTAAGAGCACCGCCTGGTGGTGATGAGAAATTGCAGTCTGAGTACAGGTAGCCAGTTCACATCCCTAAGTGACACATGGATATTGCTGCTTACTTACCTGTTTTTCTACCTCTAGAGTCTGTGTAAGAATAAGTGCTTTATAGAAGAAAATATCTTTGTGACTTGCCTTAGAGATATAATCCTGGGATCCTGATGAGTACCCCACACTTGCCTGACCTATCTGCCTGGGTGCTTTTGGCTGGTCCCTTCTCAAGTGCTAAGATTACATCACAGCACAAGATTATTTTTCCTTTGATGGGGATAAAAGGGGTATTCTTTCTGGCTCTTTCTTGTTTAATTTTATTTCTATTTCTCCTTGTTCCCCAAACTTTGGTGCCATCTTTATTTTGTCCTAGAACTCTATCTTCGATCTCAGCAGTTTTTGAAGAAATATAATTCTATTCTCTTGATTTGGAATTGTGTCTGAATCTTGGCCTCTGTCTTAGGTGAACTGTAACTATGTCATTTTACATTATCACAAAACAGCATACTGTACCTCCCAATAAACAGAATCATCATAGCATTCTTGGTCAGGTGGCTCTCCCCATATGGGTATTTTTAGAATTAAACCTGTTACAAAAAAGGTAACCAATGGTGAAAACAGAGGCAAACTTGAACAATTAAAATTCTACAAAAACAATAATCTCTAGTAACTGAGTGCCAAGTCAGACTCTTCTAGAGTCTGATTGATAATCTTACTGCTTGCTAATTTTATCAATCAGTTTTAATATCTTTGATGATGACCTGTCCAAAATACAGGATCGTTGGAGTCAAAGAGTTTAAAGTCAAGTTGAAGAGATGAAACACATAAAATGCTACATATTAAAACTCAAGATATACATCAAATGCATGCAAATTTAAAAATGCATCAAATAAATGTTAAAACAGAGGTTAATAGCAGGTTTTTTTTTTTTTTCTATTTAATCCCACATGTGATTATCTGTTTGCACCAATGGAACTCTCTCTCTTGGACCAATATCCCATTTGGAGTACTATCCAGAGAAATATAGCAAGCTTATTTGAAAACCATGGCTCCCACAGGTTTAATTGAGATAGATCCTAGTAGAGAATAGAATTTTTACTGAGTGTATGTTCCTGATCTTTGAAGCCAGCTTTGGCCTTATCTTGTTCTGTTCTAGGCCTCCATGACACTTCTTGGCCATCTCTAGATGTATCATCTAATGTACCATTCTCTTGCCTTTCCCAGCCCCAGCTTCATTTATGTGTTCTTTTCCCTCAATAGAATATAAACTCTTTGAAAACAGGAGATGTCTTATTTAATTTTATTTGTAATTCTAGAACTTAACAGTGTCTGGCAGATAGTAAGTACTTAATAAATGTTCTATTTTTTTTTTTTTTTTTGCTGAGGCAATTGGGGTTAAGTGACTTGCCCAGAGTCATACAGCTAGGAAGTATTAAGGGTCTGAGACTGGATTTGAACTCAGGTCCTCCTGAATTCAGGGTCAGAAAGTTCTATTTTTTTAAAAAAAAAAGTTTTTCACACATTTCATAAATGAATTGATCTCCAACTCTCTTAATCTTAACCTCTCTTATTCTTTATTCTTATGACTAAACTAATATTCATATTATAACATCAGCAAACTTTACCATCTCTGATATAATATTGACTTAAAACATTTTTAAATTAAGTATGTAATCAAAAGTGCTCTAGAAAGGTTTACTATTGCATACCTTAAAGCTACTTGGACTTAGGAAATTATTTGTATATTACTAACCAGTTAATAGTCCTCCAACAATTGCCATTCCCAGGGAAGTACCCAGGGCAGCTGCCTGCATTGCCATGGTGGTCCTAGGAAGCCAAAGACAAAAACACTGAGTTTGCTTTCCTAAGAATATGGTCAAGAAAGCCTTGTTCTTTATAGCACAGTAATTGCTGCCATCTATACAATCCAAAGTTCAACATTGCATGCAGATGGAAAAATCCCAATAAATACATTTGCCTAATTCTCTTTAATTTTATATTCTAATTTCAGAAAAATTTATGGTCTCTGTTGGAAGAAAATACCCTGTTCCAACACCACCACCACCATCTTTTTGTTCTTCTCCTCCTTTTCCACCTCTCCTCCTCCTCTTCCTCCTCTGTTTCTCCTCTTCCTCATTCTTAGATAAGGTGTTGGACTCAATGACTTCTAAGGTTCCTTCTATTTCCAAATTTGCAGATGACTTCATAGATAGGGGTCTTATTAGTAATTATTTTGAAACTTACAGTTTTAAAAGTTTAGAAGAGTGCCTTGGGTATTCAAATAAACAGATTTTCCCAGTGTCACAAAGCCAGTATGTTTCAAGACTTGAACATGGGTCAATTTTTTTTTTCT
Source organism: Myrmecobius fasciatus (assembly GCA_023553655.1). Classification (NCBI taxonomy): domain Eukaryota; kingdom Metazoa; phylum Chordata; class Mammalia; order Dasyuromorphia; family Myrmecobiidae; genus Myrmecobius; species Myrmecobius fasciatus. The sequence continues at coordinate 5,762 of JAJPUD010015609.1, read as the reverse complement.
GCTAAGTCATGCATACTCACAATTAATGTCAGGTGGATCATCTTCAGGATAATGTTTTAAGCCAGTGGCAAATACTAAATGAGAGGCCATAATTTTTATGCAAGTTATAATATCTCTTATTTAGTTAATTCAATTCAACCAATTTTTATGAAGTGGGATCAAGCCCACGAGTGACTGCTGCACTTTCATCCTGGGCGAGACAAGGAGAACCAGAACTTTTTTTTCCCTTTAAAGTAGAAGATGAAAGAAACCCCCTGAAAACTGGGGGAAAAAAAGTTAAAGATTATGCCCACTATATGCAATGGATAGTAACTATGCTTTTCACAAAGATGAAACTCAGAATCTAAAGATGATGTTAGACAATCTTACTGTCTTAAAATTAACAAGTCATTGCCACTGACAAGTATAAAAATATGCTGAAGATGAGCTGTCTATAGGAAGCACTGTATTTCACAATATGATGGATAAGAGTTTACTAATTAAAGTGTTTTCCTATAATTTACATATATATAATAGAAAGAAAATAATGTTTGAGAACTAACTCAGTGAAATGAATAGGAGTAAGAGAATAATGTAAACAGCAATAGCAATATTGTTTTAAGAACAACTTTGAAAGACTAAATCATTTTCACTATTATAAAGACCCAAAGGACATATGAAGGAAGAAGCTATCTGCATCCAGAGAAAGAACTGATAAATAAAAGTATATATAAAATAATTTTACATATATGCATATTTGTGTCTAATGGTAGACATCTCTAGGATGAAAGTAGAAAGAAAGAAAAAAAGTGGAAAAATACAGGACAATTTTATTACAAAGAATAGCAAGTTGCATTTAATAAATCTGCAATTTCATGTGCAATCATCTTACTCTTTATTATACTATGCTATGGAAATGCCTGTTTTATTCTATAAATTAAAAATGAAATTAATTTTTTTAAATAACTAGCCCAGAAAACTAATCACTTTTTTTGAGAAATGATTGGCCTTTAGAAGCCTTTCCCTGCTTCATTTTCTTCCTAGAAATTTCTATGCCATACCACTTTTAATTTGGGGTAACTTGGGTATGACTTTCAAGTTTATTCATTTTATAACTCCTTCCATTTTGATGGCAGGGAATATGAAAAGAAGTTTAAATAATCTTGGATTGCCTTTTAATGTCCAGTAGTGTCATTTTCTTTTGGAATGACTGCAATAGTCACCCCCCCCAGAGGGTGACAATATTAGTCATATTAAATATGAATAAAATGAAGGTGCTAAAGTATTAGCAACAATGCAGAATTACTGGGTCACAGGATTTAGAACTGGAAGGGATAATTAACTCTTTTTATAGATAAGGAAATGGAAATTCAAGAGACAGAACCATTACTAGGGTGAAGAGATTGGCTTCTGTCCCAAGGATGCAAAATTTAGAAGTCACTGATTATATATCTGTTCCTTCAGGTGTGTGGAAAAACAGGCAAACATACAAGCCAAAACTGAATTTAGTATCTAATTACCTAAATTATGAAAATACTAGTTCATTTATTTCTTCTTCTCCTGGGCTGCTTCCCAGGTGAACTTCTCCCTATTTCGGTCCTGCCTTGCCCCTCCCTCAGTGATGCTATCTTACCAATTTGCATTGTTATGGTGCCCTGAGGTCTTTTTCTTCTCCACCTGGGGGTCAGTATATTGGAGTACTACCTCTCTATTCCCTATGCACATAACTGAATTTCTTTTAAAATGTTGATTTGAGAGAGGTTCGCATCCTTTGCTTCTAGTACATTTTGTGTTGCTTGTCTCAGATACGAAGATTTCTAATTATGGATCTGAGGAGAGGTAATGAGACTGACAATCCCAAATAATGCAACTCCAAATATGTTGTGGATTTTTAAATCTTTACTTGGTATAGTATGTATTAACAGTACCCACTATTGCCAAGCGACAAGATTGTGCCATCATTGGATATTTCAAGGTTTCTCTATCATTGCCCTGAGGGCAATTAAAAATTCCCTACCATTACCTTGAAGGTACAAAGAACCGTTTCCTTTACTTACTTGTCAGTGACCCCCAAGGCTACTGCCACAATGCTTGCAACACCTCCAATCACTCCAGGTAAGCCATGCAAATTATGAACACCACATGTGTCATGAATTCTCAGTTTGTTGGTAAAAAATGGCTAAAATGAAAAAAAAAATAGTTCACAATAGTTTTATATTTTCAACAAATACTATCTATAGAAAGAAAGTATATCACAACTCTAACTAGCAATTTGAATACCTAGGACCAACAATACACACCATGCAAACCGCCCAAAGTTACCCTCAAATCAATTTATAATTCATTTTTTAAAAATTAACAATTAATACAGTTTTAGTTGAGTTGGGAGAATTAGTACTTTGTGCCTTCTAAATTTTGATGCACTGGGACAAAGCCATATTAGCCTTATATTTGTTATGACTGACTTCCTGAGATACTATAAAACTTACAACTTAATTGTCCCATATATATCTGAAATGCAGTGAATCCAGAGCACCACAGTGCAATGATATATAAATCTAAATTTACTAGTCATGGGTAGGGAGTGGTAACTTTAGAGATATCAATAAGGCCCTTTGGTCTATTCTTCCTTCCCATCACAATTGCTTCTGCCTTAATTCTCTGAAGAAAAAAAAAAGAAAACCTCACAGATTTAAAAATGCTACTCATTTAGGAAAGATAATATGCTAAGTAAATTGTATATACAACAAAGTATTCATGCCTAACATTTTGTATCGACATCAAAAAGAATGAGACAGGACAAGAAACCACAAAACACCTGAAATGGGGATGGAAAAACTAGGGGGAAAGGAATCCATAAGGAGGAGACTTAAAAATCCAAACATTCTTCCCCCTATTTGTTTTGTTTTTTTTTGTAGTCACAAAAGATTTTACTAATGCAAAAGTTAAATAAATCAAACTCTCAGAGTAGAGTCATTCCCCCTAGTTTTTAATGTTGCCAGTGGCTACCATGCTGATAAGAGAAACAAAGCCTGAATCCCACTTTATTTCGTACTTACTGTCAGAAATTTGTATCCAAGGACAGAGACAATCCCAGCAATGGCACCAATTAGCATAGCACCAAAGGGCTGGATTGCCAGGTCTGCACAGGTACCCACAGCTACTCCTCCTGCAAGGGTGGCATTTTGAATATGAACCTATGTGGAATATAGAAAGTATGAGGGCAGTGAGAGGATATTCTGCTGAAGGAAAAAGAAAGTGACTTTTGGAGTATATGGAATGCAATAGACTACTTTTCTTCTGACATCATAAATTAATAAGCACCTACTATGTGTCAAACATAAGACTAGGTGCTAGGGCTACAAAGAAAAAAGTGATAAAATAGGACTTGCTCTCAAGGGTCCTAGTGCCATAGATTTAAATCTAGAAAGGATGTTAAAAATCATGGAATCCAACCACCTCAGTTTACTGGTGAAGACACTGAAGCAGAGAGAAATTAAGTGTTTTACACACAGTCACACAGTCAGTAAGTGTCTGATTCCAAGTTTGGTGTTCTATTCTCTAGGCCCCAGCTTTTTAGGGCCTATGGGATCTCATAACTGAATGTGGGAACCTTGAAATTATGATTTATTATCAGTAAATGCTTAGTATATATACCTATTTCTTATACTTATATACCCAGGGTGACCTAAAAATTTTTCAGGCAAAAAGGAGCTGCAAGTAGAAAAAGTTTAAGAAGCCCTTCTCTAGGCCATCTAGTTGCCTAATATGTTTTTGTGACCAATAGGGGGAGCTTTGGTCCATTTGTTTTTATGATTTTGTATTTATGAAGTGATTTCCTTCCAAAGGATTCAAAACTCATACTGACATCTGATTTTCACAGTATTTCATGTTGATGGCTGATAAATAAAATCACTGAAGACTTAGAACACTAATAGTGGTAAGAAAGTCTTGAGAAGGCCCCTTGGGAAGAGGTAAGGGAGAATGGACGGACAATTGTTCAAAGACTGAAATTCTCTCAATGATTTTATTTTGGATACACTTTTTTTAGTAGTGATTGACTAAAAAAATCTGAACATTATGGGCTTTGGAGTATAGGATATTATAATAAAATGTTTTAAAGAAACCAAGGTCTTAAGAATTGTTATAATTATAATTAATTAATTTATTAAAATTATCATTATGAGATCTTTTGAAAAGATCTTACTTCACTGAAGTGCCAAATACTGTACCATTGCTCAAGTTACATTATATATCTTTCCCTTCCCTATTTCCATCCAACCTAACTAATTCTAAAAGAAAAAAGCATAGAGAATTGTTTCCCAGGCTCTCCTAGAAGGAAATTTAATCGCTAGAGCAAGCAGAATCTGTTTTGTCAGTTTATGGCAGGCTCTTTGCCCATTCTCATGCTCACCATATCAAGTTTTCCACGATGATCGACAAGGCTGGAGAATGCAAAAGCAGTGAGCACACAGGCAGCTAATGAGAAATATGTGTTCAAAATTGCCATGTACTGGTGTTCTCCGGCATCAGCAATTGCAGAGTTAAAACTGGGCCAGAACATCCAAAGGAAAAGTGTGCCTGTTTGCAAATCAAGAAAATAAAGTATTATGTTTTAAAAAGTGTTTTAACATTTCAGAGATCCATGGTAGCTTTCTATCAAGGAAGATCTCAATTCCTTTGCAACTTGGTAGATCATTTCTGAAAAAGTTATAGCCCCAAACTCATAGCCCTCAACAACTGTAGTTAGATTGGTCCTCAGACAGTCTGTTGTTAGATATATATTTGAAACCTTCCTGATATTGTAGGTCTACAGAAAGAGCTTATAGTTCTTTGTGAACTCAAGATCAATTCCATACCATGATGGAAAAGACATAGGATCTAAAACTAGGAGGAAACTCATAAAAATTCTGATCCAAACTCCACATTTTACAGAGAGTCAACAAACTCAGAAAGAATAAGTAACTTATCTAAGAGCACAGAGGAGGTGAACATCAGAGATAAGAATTTGAATTAGGGCCTTTGACTTTAAAGCTAATGCCCCATTTCAGCGTAAAATGTTGCTTCTTGGAAGATATTTCAAATATTAGATCTAATTGCTAGAGAATTCCTTATACCTCTCTCCATTTCCCTACAGATCAATAATATCTCCTCTCCTCTTCAAACATATATGTGTGTGCATTATAGATAACTGTATTGTGTATAATATATATGTATATATTTGATAATAATATTTCAATATAATTGCTTTCCTTTCTAATCATTTTATTTAAAAATATGGGGGCTCATAGGCTTTGCCAAATTGTCAAAGGCATCCTTGACAAAAAAAAAAGACTAGATACTCCTTCTCTAGACTATCAGCAGATTGCAGTGTGAATGAGACTGCCCTCGTAAAGCTTCCCTTCATGAAAGGCACCCTGATACTGGGGACAAGCACTATACTCACAGGATTTCTGTTTATATCTTGACTTTTATTTTGAACAGATCATTTAACTTTTATAGACTATAGTTTCTTCAGGTGTAAAATGAAGGGATTGGACTGGATAGTTCAAAGATTCTTCCTCCTTTAGGTGTAAGATCCTATAATTATCACATCTTACCCCATAGCACTTTGTACAGCTTACCAGCCAAATATTGTCAACTGGAAAACACAACCTTCATGTGACACAATAATAATTCATGCAGGTGGCTCCATAGTAATGTGGACAGGAGAGGGTAGGAGATTGCTCAGCAGGGGACAAAATACAGGGGAAGCCCCCCATGCAAGCAGGCAGTACATACCA
>JAJPUD010015608.1:9347-36801 GCA_023553655.1 Myrmecobius fasciatus | reverse complement strand
TTTCTCCTTTTCCATCCCCTCTTTCTCCTTTCCCATCACCTCTTTCTACTTTCCCATCCCCTCTTTCTCCTTTCCCATCCCCTCTTTCTCCTTTCCCATCCCCACTTGCTCCTTTCCCCAAGGCAACTGCTAGAGAAGTAGAGGGGCTTGATGAATTTTAATGACCTGTGCTGGCCTGGATTTTTCCCTTCCAAATGTTAATGAAGGCATTGCAGTATTTAACAAAGGTTTTAATTGGAGTAACAATCAATTGCTAATTTCCATTCAATTCCATTCATTTCCCCCCCCTTCTTCCAGTAGACCTTTGGCTTGGTCCCTAAATCCTGAGCCTTTATTGGAGAGTTAAGTGAAAAAAGGAAATTTCACATCTAGGCCTTGCCAAGGGGAGAAAATCTTTGTGGAAAAGCTTCCCAGGAGTTGAGTTAAATTAAAATGCTTGCTGGCCCTCTGGGTTTCTGCAGTAAAACTATTTGCAAAACTTTGTCTCCTGGGTTGTTGTCTTTCTGCAAATAAATGGCCCCCCTAAAGTGGCTTGGGGTTTCCTCTGTCTGCAAGAGCAAGCCTGGATCTCACAGTCGGCCTGCCCTGGATCTCACAGTCAGCCTTCTCCAGATCTCACAGTCAGCCTTCTCCTCTCTCCCGGCAGGCTTGGTCTAGTATCGTCTACCAGCTCATCCCCAACGTTCAGCAGTTGGAAATGAACCTGCGAAATTTTGCTCAGATTATTGAGGCGGATGAGGTGCTTCTCTTTGAAAGAGCTACCTTCCTGGTGAGAATTCTGGGAGTTGGACAGGTTTTGTGTTGGTTGAGCAATGGGGGCGGCAGCCTGGGTGCATGGGGCTTCATGGGATGTGGCCATTTCTTTGGGGTTACTGCTTCCCAAATGGGGGCAGCTAGAATGGCCTGATGGGTAGTCTGTTTGTTAGCTACTCAGGTGTAAATGCACTTCACTTTGCAGAGGGGATCATTTTGGGAAAGTGGGCGGTATAAAGTGACCTTCGCCCTCGGGTTTTTTTTTTTTTTGCCTGAATTATCACCTTTGCTTGATCACATTATTTGAAAAGGTACAGGAAAAAAATAGAAAAGAAAATGAAAAAGTGCATGGTGGGAGAATCTGGATGAACTCCTTGTCCTGGGAGTGGGCAGGGAACATGCCCGAGGACTGCAGGTAATTGAAGAGCTCTCTTGTGGAACCGGAACCGGGCTGTCCCGGAGGGTAGAGCCAGCCAGCCGCAGTGCGTGAGAGTTGAGAGAGTAGGAGTCCAAATTTGGCACTTACCTTCCTTATCATTCAGGGATTCAAAGGGAAACAAGCCGCCTCGGCTGCTCTGGACATGGGCCTGATCCTTCAGAGCTTCAAGCTGGAGCCAGGTGACCGATCAGCCGGGACTAGAAAGATGGCGTTCTTGTCGAGGGGTGCTTTGGACTAGATAACCTGAGATTTTGTGCCCTAGTGGGGCCTTCCTTCCCCTTCATTTGGCCTGAGCAGGCCACTTGTTCTGGTAGCCAGGAGCCCCACGGGCCCCAGGATGTATGGCTCAAGAGCCAAAGGTCTTTTCTGCCCAACCCCACGAGGAGGGATGCTCTAAACAAAAAAATACCCAAGGCTTCTGGGAAGTGCATTTTTCTTCCTTGAGTCTTTCAACACTTCAAGCACAACAACAAACTCTTACTTCTTTTTGTCTTTTTTTCTTTTTTTTGACTGTAGGTGGAACTCTGTTTTAAATGAAATCTTCTGAAATCATTTGAAAAAAAGATCCGAATTTAGCATTTTCATAAAGTTCACTTTGGAAACAGTAGGGCTCCAAAATAAAAAGTAGACTTTAGATAATTTAATCCAGTTACCAAAAATCCAAGCAGTCTGTTCAGGGGCCAGTCCCTGAAGGGACTTTGAAGATCCCCCAGGCCAGGGCCTCATTAGTCCAACAGAACAGGGTCCCCTGCCTCTTTTACTTGACATCTTGAAGATTTCCATTTGCCCTCCTTGTGTCTTTGGTTTCTGCTTAATCAGCTGCCGTGTGTATCATGGCCCAGCTTGTGGTCCACTAAACCCCTTTGGGATTTTGGAGAGGGACCCTATAATGCACTTGGGAAATCGATTATTCGAACCCATGGGCAATACTTGCCACTGAGCTCTGTAAAACATCATCTGATTGGATTTGGCCCAGTCTTTTGGGAACCTGCCTCAATCATTGTGCGTGTCAGCCGCTCCTTCTAATCCGATGTCTCATTTGGTGAGCCAGCCAGCCGTGGCTTGATGTGAGTTACCCATAACTCTGTGAAATCACACTGGCTGGGGGTACTAGAACCCCTCCAGAGTTGACATTGAGTCATTCGGTCAGATCTTAGCTCACCTGCTTGTATTATTGTCAGGCTCCCATTTCTCTCTCTTTGAGGAGAGACTTTATGAAACATCATTTTGGGGGGCTTTTCCTCCCCAGTGGAGATTCAATCCAATCTAGACACTAATATATAGGCTTCTGGAGCTGACTGGGGCACTGTGGGCCACTAGGTGGCCGGGCAGTGTCAGATACTGGACACGGGTGTGTCAGCTCCAAGACTTGCCCCCTACCCACTGCCTCACACCACCTTAATGACCCTGTCCAAAAAAAAAAAGAAGAGATCATCTGGTATAACTTGTTTTTGCTGAAGCCAGGCCGGCTCTTTGTGAGCACCGCTTCCTTCTCTAGACATTTATTAATGACCAGTGTTTAATAATACATTCTGGGGTTAGGCCAGGAATTGCCACAGTCACTGATCTGTAGTCAGGCTGTGTTCTTTTCCTCTCTTTGAAGATCCCGGCCTTTGCCCTTCTGCAATCATCTATGCATCTTGGCGTGCTTCTTACTTCTGCCGAGATCACCTCTGGTGACATGGGTCGCCGGTCAATCTTTCCAGTACCTGAGGATGGAGTTCATCTGGGTCCGGTTGCTCACCTTCACCGAGGCTGTTTGCCCACTTAGCAACTGGCGCTGCCTCTTGATTTGTAGAACGTACTTGTTGGCTTTTGAGTCTCGTCCTATGAATGAGCTCAAATCCCCTAACACGCTTGAGAACTCTTGGACGTTGTCTCTGACCATTCTTCTCTTTGGTAATAAAAATCAACACAAAATGGTGGTCAACTGAAGTCTTCATTGCCCAGGTTCAAAGCCACGATGCCACTGGACCATGAGTCTCTTTGGTCCTGGAGTCAGAGAGAACAGCGTTCAGATCTCACCTCTGCCACTTATTGGCTATATGAGTGGAGGCAAGTTGGTTCAGCCTCAATTTTCTCAGCTGTGAGATAGGGACATTGGACTCAGTAAGGTCCCCAAGGTCTCTTGCGACTCAAGACAATTAGAGCCTCAGTAGCAGGTTAAATGACTTCCCTAGAATCAACCCAGCCAGCGTCCCGAAAGATTTCAAGCTAGTTCTTTTCTGGCTCGAAGATCCAATACTTTACCCACTGCACTGCCCAGCTGCCTCTAGTTGGTCCTGTTCCTAGTTCTGCTCAGAATAGAAATTTATTAGGGAATGCTTGTTTTTAATTATGGGGAACAGGGAATTCCCAGGAGCCTGTGTGCTTGGCAGAGGGAAAGTTGGGTTTTGAAAACATTCTGACTCGCTTCTCACTCCCTTCCCTTCAAAGCGGAGGGGGCTGGAAGGAGGGCTTTGGACACTCCCCCTCCCCCTCCACTGGGAGCTCTGACTTTTGTCACTCTGCTCTTCCTTCCTGGGATTTTGCGGCAATAATGGCCTCTGCTAACCGGTTACATGCTCCTACACGGTCGGGATTCAGTGTATTTTAGGGATCAGATTGAGCCGCTCCATTTGCTTTGGGTCGGCCAATCTGGATTCAGATCTGACCTCCGCCATTTCTTCTTTTATGATCTGAAGCAAGTCACCTAGCCTGTCTGGGCTTTGGTTCTCCCCTCTGCAAAATAAGTGGTATTGAATAAATAACATCTGCAGGGCCCCTTCCAGCCTGAAATTTCCCATTCGAGGCCTTGAATAAGGAAAAATTAAAGGTTTGTGCAAAGTACAAGCAGGGTCCGGTGGAGCCGTGGGCAGGATTTATCATTTAGAATCAACACCAGGAAATATTTTAAAATGGCATGCCCGTTTAAATTAAATTGAAATTAAAATTAAAATGGGTCCAGCTCCCAAAGTAGCCCACCGAAGCCTGGTTATTTAGCCTGTGATGTTGCTGAACTACCTGAATACTTCATACCTCCCAGACTTTGAGCTTTCCTTTGAACTCCCAGAAGCCTTACCTGAGGTTAGTGCAGGGGGAAGCTGGGGGAGGCGCCTGGGTCTTCAGCGGGTAGCAGGTAATAGCCGTGGTCTTGAGCTTCTCTGCCTGGGGTTCCGATTTTATCGAGGGGATGTCGATCTCCGTCTGTGATGGGCAAGAGTTGCCGGGGGGCAGGGGGAAGTCATTAATAAGTAAAGGATACTTTTCTTGTTCATGGAAGGCAATTGCCATAGCTACTCTACGTAAGCAAATAAACCGAGTCACAGAAATCATATTCTGTTTGAGGGGCTTAGAGTTATTAGAAACACATTTCTTAATTACCAGGGAACCGTTAGGATTGTTCCCTGGGATGAGTCCCCATTTTCCTCCCCCTCGCCCATTAGCCAAGACGTCCAACTGAAGAGAAGTTTGAGACTCTCTATCCGGGCAACTCCAGAGTTCTAAACAGCTCTATATGTCTTGCATCGAATGTTGAACCATGACCGATCATGGCCTCAAGGACTCCGATGAGATAGATCATCCTTAGACCAGGAAGCATCGGTATGAGGAAGAATATGCCTTCAGTGTATTCTGATCACTTGGCGCCTAGACAATTCATCCCGATTCTCGCAGCTGGTGGCTTTCAAGAGTTGGAGCCTTAGAGCCGAAGGCTGCGACTTGATGCTCAAATGGAGGCTTCGAGAATCTTCAGGTGCCCGGCCTCCTCGTACAGCGTCTCCTCGGCTGCAGGATCCCCGGTCACTCTTTGGTGATGTTCAGAAAACCGAGCGTGGGTTAAAGGTTTTATTTGATGTCACACATATAGCGTGGAACTGAAAAGGAAAGGTTTTCCACTGCAGAAGGTGGTAGACAAGGGAGCTCCCCTTGCGTGCCATCGTCTCTCAGGTCCTTTGTACTTACTGGTGGCTGGATCTTTTTTTTTCCCACAGGTCATTTCCCATTACCAGTGTAAAGAACAACGTGATGTCCATAGGTTTGAGAAGATCAGCAACATCATCAAGCAGTTCAAGCTGAGCTGCAGGTGAGAGCCGCTGGTGGTTGCCTGTTTGTCCATCTGTCCGCCTCACGGACGCATTCGTGCTTTCCCTGTTGTATGAGACCGTGATGGTCTGCCACCTGCACTTACGGCTCGATATGGGCCCGTAGAGAAACAGCCGTTTGCTTGACTACTTTTAACAAGGTCTGCATTGGGAATTCTGGGTTTGTAAAGAGCAGTCATCATGGGGTTCCAGGGTAGGATTTTTGTCCACGTCGTTCAGTCCCGTCCGACCCCATTTGGGTTTTTCTCAGGGTGGTTTGCTCATTTTACAGATGAGGAAACTGAGGCACATAGGATCATTTGACTCGCCCAGGGTCACACAGCTAGGACAAATCTGGGACCAGATTGAATCTCCTTGATTCTGGGCCCGGAGACCTCTCGGCTGCAGCTTCCCCCTAGCAGTACATTTCCTAGCCCCTACCGAATAGCTTTGGCCTCATCCAGGTACATCCTGTCCTGGGTTTGGCTTTGGCAGAAGAAAGACGTTAGCTCTAGAGTCAAAAGATCTGGGTTCAAATGTTGGCTCAACACATTCAGCTTTAGGAGTCTAAGGTCTAACAGTCTGTAGCAGATGGAGTTGGTAATTGAGCCCAGGTTTCCCTATTTCCAAGTACCTGTTCTTTGTGTACCTGCACAGAACACGAGGTTCTTGTCGATTCACCGAGTAGCCATTAGGAGACTCAGAAGTGGGGACTTGAAAGCGTCCTACGAGAGGGATCCTTGTCGGAGTCTGACCCGGGAGGGATTCAGGCCTTTGTTGGTGTCCAGTGGGTGGCATTTTCCACTTGACCGTGGCCCCGACCTGCCTTTTTCTCTTTGGCACTCACCTTGACTCGTGAGCTCAAGTTGTGAACACTTGCAAGGTGCTAGATGTTATTCTTGATGTCTCTGGTCTGCTTAAAGTCACTGGTGACTTTTGTGTGGTCAGAACCACCACTGGATAATATACTATCTCTCTTTCCTCACACACTCCCCTCCATCCCCCATGCAAAGTGTCCTGCCCTGGTGACCTGTCCCATTCCCTTTGTTCCTTAATAGTCTGCCTCGGCACTGGCAGTTTAGAGCCTTCTTTCTTCAGCACCGGTTCTTCTGGGTTTTAGCCCATAGCAGGCTTTTGTTCCAGAAGGACTTTGGGCAGGCTAACTTTTGAGGCAAGAGCAAACTGCCACAGCCCAGATCCCTGGGTCTTTATGGCCCAGGCAAGAAGGAGGGGAGCCTGGGATATAGGGATGGGGTTTGATGTCAGTTTGTGTTGTGTCCTTGACTCTGATTGTATCACCTTGCTGGCAATAGCATTGGAGCTGAGGGAGGGATACCGAATGAGCTCGAGCTCAGGAAACAATAGTTTTTAGGCTGGGGGGATTTTTGGTAACCTTCTCTTGGATTCTGGGTGTCCTGCACCATGGAAATCAAAGTAATTAAAGTATCTTTATCTTTGGTGCATCATTCCTTTTAGAAATGTTTAAAAGGTCGTGGGGATTGGAGAAAATGTCTTGTCCGCCATCTTGTTGTACAAAGGACCCAGAAGTCACCTGATCTGATCTTTAGAAGGTGGAATAGCCCTGAACTGCAGGGCTTTATTTAGGGTCCACGTAGCCAAGGGAGACGGTAGAAAAGATGGGATTCTCTGGTTTGGTTTTTAAATAGCTTTTATCCTTTCCCCTTTAGCAAGCTGGCGGCCTCCTTCCAGAGCATGGAAGTCCGGAACTCCAACTTTGCTGCTTTCATTGACATCTTTACTTCCAACACCTATGTGATGGTGGTCATGTCTGATCCATCGATACGTAAGTTAAGAAAAACACCTTACAAGTCTCTCAGTGACTTGTATTGTATAATACACTGTACTCTATAATACCTCTCAGTGGTATTACCTTGCTCTCACTAGAAGGTGAAACAGAACACCAAACAGATTGCAGATAATCTAGGCTTTTCCTCAAGGTAGGAAGGAAATCCCCGGCTTTACGCCTTGGGCTGCACATCTTAGGCTGACTGGTAATTGGAGATGCTGGTTTTAGAATACTGAAATGCCAGCTGGCTTTGCCGGGTTCTTAGTACACAGCGTGGACTTCCCATCCAGAGGTGCCATTTCCTCAGTTTGTGCTATAGGATGAAAATGTGTTGGCGCTCGGGCTTCAGCCACTGGATTCAGAGTAGCCACAGGGTCCGGTTTGCTCTACCTTTGATCTGTGGGGCTCTCCTCCTACCTTAAGCTGCCAAGATCCAAGAGCCCGGCCACCCATTAGTACCTAGAATGGATTTCTTTAATTTCCCTTTAATTCAGTGGCAGTTATTTGAGGATTGTGGGAATATACAGATGTCAATAGTCCCCTCATGTCAGATTTCTCCCAGAAGAGGGAGGGTTGTCACCGAGGAGTCCACGTGCCTTTTCCCAGATTTGTGATTACATTGCGAATGACAGGTTCTTCTCAGCCAGCTCAGGCAGTCGTGGGGTACGATTGCACACTCCTCCCCCCTTCACACATTTGAGAAGGCGCACGTTCTACTGCGCCTGCTGCTTTGCTACTCTGCTCACCCGTTCCTATCTTTAAAACAAAGGCCCAACTTCCCAGGTCTGGATATGGGATGAATGTGCTCAGGAAAGGACATGTGTGAATCCTTCGGGGCCTTCCTCCTCTTGCCTCGGAACCTTTCTAGTTTTCCTCAGGAAGAAAGAAAGGCAGTTTGTCTCAGTGTTTTGGGCCCGGCCCTGATGGCTCTACGTACCCCCTCCTCACTTAAAACACATGCAGAAAGGGGGCTGGCCAATATTTGATCACTTGCAAGTGTGTATGTGAATATATTGTAAAGTCTAAATAAGATGGCTTCCAGATGTATTAGGAGGCATTTTATTAAGTGACTACTGTGTGCAAAAGACTTTGTTAAGTCCTGAGGAAACAGGAAGTTAGGGGACTTACAACCCTTACCCTCTGAGCTCGAGAGGTAGAATGGCCTCATCTGAGTGATGGAGGAGAGAGGAGTTACAGGGAAGACTCAGGTTGTGAATCTAGGATGCTGGGTGAATGGCAGATGATCCCGCGGCCAAATAGGAAAGGCCAAAGGGGGATGAGCCGTTTTTGGACAGAGGCCATCTCTTCCACTTCCCCTCCAGTAGAACGGAAGAGCTTGAAATCAGTCTCTGTACCAGCCAAGTGGCTTATTGCTCTATGGCCTGGGCCCAAGCCTGGGATGTACCCCCTGCTTTACCTCCACCCCGGGGGACCCCAGCTTCTTCAAGGCTACACTCAGGTGCTAGCTAGCTCCTCCATGTGGCGGGCACTCCTGGCGGCCCTTGCCCCCCTCCTTCTCAGGACACAACCTGGATGTCATCGGCCAGCTCTGCTGCTCAGGAGGGCAGAAGTCCTGTGAGAACGGGGCCTGGCACATGAGAGCTGCTCAGGGCTGATCAGATGCAAGAAGGACCGCCTTAGAATATCTGGGCATGCTGCTTCCTCACTTAAAGAGTGAGGTCTTTCCATCGCAAGCAGGCATTTTCCTTGCATTTAACAATGGAATTAAAAAGACCTGGGGCCAGGAAAGATGTTTAGGCTCAGTTTCCCTTTGGATGGATTTTTCTGGACTTGTGAGCCTTAGCTCTTAACCAGGGTCATAGCATGTTCTAGCTTCACTCTTACGTTTGTCTTGCCCTCCTGTTACACTTTGCAGAGTGAATCACAGAACAGAGACTGAGCGAACTTTGGATCATTTAGAAAAGATTTTGAGCAGGACCTCAATTTCTATTTTGGGGGATGTTGCCCTCGTTTCCCTCGCAACCAAAACGATTTTGTTGCAGCCCGACAGCCAGGTCCTTTTTTTGGTCACCTGTGGGGACCCGAGGGTACAACGGGGGCTCCTTTGCTGCTGCTACTCTAGATGCCCACCCATTGAGATGTAACCACTTAGGCTGGGCAGTGGCGGTCTGGTCTCCAGGCCGGTGCTTCACGCCTACTTTGTGTTCTCTCTTTTTTCCCCCCGTAGCTTCTGCAGCCACCCTGATCAATATCCGCAATGCCCGGAAACATTTCGAGAAATTGGAGCGAGTGGACGGACCAAAGCACAGCCTTCTCATGCGCTAAGTGTGATCATGTGACACTTGGGGGAACATCGGAACTCCATCGTGTTCTGGCTTTGCTCTTACATTTTGAGATTTTAATATCGCCATTATATATCCAAGCTTTGAGAGAAATATTATTTGTCACCTAGATTTTTTCCTTGTGCTCACCCCCCCCTTCCAAATAAAACACCATGTATGTGCACCCCATATATAGCCGTGCACTCCCCCGTGCATATATCCACAGCCATTTACCTATAATACAGTGCCCCCCAGACCCACGGATATAGGGTGTGATTTCCTTAAATGACATCTGAAGATCTAGCAGATCATGAAGAAGGTCTTCAAGGAACAGGATGAGGTCCTGGGGCACAAGGGGAGGGACCTTGCAAATCTTGTATTAACCTAGTTCTCCTAGTGATGCATGCTGAGCTTTTCTTTTGGAATATTCTGCCTCTGATTATAAATGACCTAAATGGAATTCTGCTCTTTTCTTAGCATTTTTGAATCCCTCCCTGTTCTCTATTATTAAAAAAAACAAATGTAACTCCTTAGAGATCCCTCATTTCCTGTCCCTTGCATGTGTTTATCTTTTCATTGTATTGTTTTTGTCCATTTTGCCATTGGCAGAAGCTTGGATCTTCAGGAGTCCATCCCCTGGTTTATTCCTGGACAAATCCTATGTCACCCACCCAATGGCAACTTTTTAATTGGTCTTATATTATCTGTATTAACCTTTAGACAAAATAAAGTAGTTATGGCAAAAAAATGTGTTTATGGCTTTCTGAGTTTGTTTTGGGGTCACCTTCAAGGGAGATACCAGTGAAAGACGGGGACTCGAATCCAGAAGCGCCCCCGGCCTTGTGGCCTCCTGCTGGCTGTGGTGTCATGGCGCCCGAGCACCTGCCGTGTTGTGGGGCGAGCCGCAGTGGGCATTGGGAGGCAAAAGGGGAGTCCCCGGCCTCGAGGGGCTCTGGAAGAAGGGGTGTGACAGCACTTTGAAACCTTTTCATCTGTCCTCAGACCTCCCATGGCTCCCCTAGTCCCATCTACTCAGCTGAGAAGCTTGCCTCCTATTTTACAGGGGGGAAAAAGCAGGCCTCTTGGGGCTCCTCCTGTGTGGGGCCAGTGCATCCCCCAAGTCATCCCTTGGATCTTTCACCCTTTTGCCCATTTATCTGTGTTAACCCATTTTCCTTGATGATTTGGGGGGAGAAGGGAGAGTAACAGGGAGCCCAAGATGATCCTCAACCTCCAGCTAGTCAGTGATTAGATAGCAGGGGTTCCAGCAGGGGACAGCTTTTTGGAGAAACCTATGGGCCCCTTCTCAGAATAAGACTTTTAAAAGATTAGCTTTCCTTCAGTGGATGGGTTGGTTTTCCCCGAAGCAAGAGAGCACATTTCCATGAGCAGACAGGAGAGTCTGTTTCTGTGTTTTTTCTATATAGAAGTTCCAGAAACAAAGGGTGGATTTTGCTGGGAATCAGGAGTGAGAATCCCAGGTAAAGAAGCTACAACTGGGGCAGCTGGGTGGCCCAGTGGATAGAGCAGTGGCCCTGGAGTTAGGACAACCTGAGTTCAAATTCAGTAGCAAACACTGGCTGGGCAAGTCATTCATCCCCATTGCCTCCACAAAACCAAAGAAATTCCATCATCCTGCTAACTACAAATGGATTAGAAGGCCTAGAAGGGGGGCAGTGAGGTGGCACGGTGGATAGAGCATCAGTCCTGATGTCAGGAGGACCTGAGTTCAAATGGGGCCTCAGAAACTCCTAGCTGTGTGACCCTGGGCAAGTCACTTAACCCCAATTGCCTTAGCAAAGGGGAAAAAAAAAAGTTCTAGAAGGCCTTAGAGTGGATCACCTGCAGGGAATCAGGGGTCCTATACAAAAGGTCTACTGGAAAGACACAGGGATGTGGGTGTTTTCAGTTATCACCGACAATCCTTTCCCATTTCCTCTGGACACCTTGATCTTAAATGATTGGCCAAAGCCAGAGGTTCTGTGAGGGTGTAAGCTTGACCGATGGGGGCTCACGATGTCCCTTAATCTACAATTCCATTCTACTTTTAGGTTCCAGAGGAGAAAAATTAGTTGTAAGGGAGGAGAAATTCATCCAGGAAACAAAAAAGGCTGTTCCCCTCAGAGCTGCTGCCCCTTCCCCCAACTGTTTCCACTGATTTGGGGTCTTTTAGGCTTTTGGATGGGTTGCAAAGCTGAGATCCTCTCCAAGCCATCCTTCAGTCAGAGCTCTCCAGTAAACAGAGAATGGCCTTTGAACCCCTGACTCATTTGTTCACATCTATTTTTCTTTCCTTTCCCCCCTATCATTAAGACAGCCACCCTGATCAGTATCTCCAATGCCAGGAAACGTTTCAAAGGGTTAGCGAGAGTGGAAGGACCAAAGGCCGGCCTTCTCAAAACATGATTCGGGTCTTGGGACAGGCTTGGAAATACTGGACTTACTGGTTACGGGGGTAGCTGGTTTGGGTTTTTGAGACCAAGGTAGCTCATCACATCTCTATTCTTACCTTGTCCCTCCTTCCACCTTTAAAACAGACACAGACCACATCTTCCCAGAGACACAAATATCTGCCCAAGTCCAAAAGTACTCGCTCCCCTGCCCCTGTGCCCATATGCGCCACCTTAGGGACCTGGCACTGGTATTCAACCATGGAGAAGCGCATGATGTCAAGGGGGCTTTCACAGCCCCCAAGGATGGGCGATTGGCCCCTAGTGTGGGATCATTTAGGTCTCTGCTCTGGGCTCGTCTGTCTCTGACTGGGAATGTCAAGGCCAGACTTGGGCTCTGTTATCAGCTAGAAGCTACAAATCATTTCTCTTTCCCTCCTCTTTCCCTCCTGTTCTCGGTCATGGAATAAAATGTTGCTTGCTAGGAATCCCTAGTTCCTCCGGCTTGCACTTCCTTATCTCTTCAGTATTTGTTTCTCCTTTAGTCATTGGCAAAAATTATGATTTTTAACCAGTTTGTACCTGTTTTATTCATGGGAGTTCATACACTGGCTGTACCTCAGTTTCCTCATCTGAAAAATTGAGGTGATGGAGTGCCCGGGGCCACTCGGGCATGTGCCAGCCTGAAATCCTTATACCCACTGGTATTGTTAAATGTTACATGGTGTAGTGGGTAGAGGGCCGGGCCTCTTCTTCCTGAGTTCAAATATAGCCTCAGACATTTACTAGCCATGTGACCTTAGGCAAGTCACTTCACTCAGTTTCCTCACCTGTAAAATGAACTGGAGAAAGAAATGGCCAACCACACCTGAATCTGTGCTAGGAAAACCCCAAATGAGATTACAAAGAGTCAGACAGGACTGAAATAACTGAACAACAACAAATTATTCAATGAACCTTATTCCCCTCTGGAAAATGGGCGTGGAATCGTCCATTAGGAGGGGAAACCTTCCCAGATGCCTTTAGGAAGTAGTAAGCAAGATGGTGTCTGACTCTGAGGTGCCAATTCTGGTGGAAAGAAGACAGATCAGTCTGAGGATGTGATCATGATGAGACCCCAAACCTAAGAGACAGAGCAGACATGCTCTGTGGAGCTGTTATGGCCGCCCCACCGGTCATTTTGGGGCGCCTCCTGCTTCCTCTGGGATTGCCTTCAGAACCTCGGCCACACAGTAGGTTATCCCCATAGCCCTATGAGGAAGGATTTTGTTTCTATTAATGGCTGAAAGACACTCGAGTCCCAAAGGTCACGCCTGGCCCCTAGATGTTCGTTCATTAATTGCTAGATATTAGCTAGGCGTCCAAACAAACTGGCAGCTTTCTGGCTAGGATGTAAATGGGCTCTAGAGGCAATTCCCAAAGAGGGCTCTGGGACTCTTCTGGGCCTTGAAATCCATGGGCCTCATGGGTAATGTTCCCCAAGAGCCAAACCTAAAGCCCTCTTGGATTGAATTTGCAGCAGGACCCAGCCATTTCCATATTATCCACGTGGGCCTTTTATATTTTTGTGTTTTTGCCTCTTTTCCGCCATATTTGTTAGTGGTTTGGGGGAGGAGGGGAGGTGACAAGTTGTGCAAGAAGCCCCTCATGATCTTAGCTCTAACAATCAATGACTGCAAGGGAGGGGATCTCCATCTTTTGTGTCAGAGCCCCCAGGATAGAGAAGCCCATAGTCCTTTTCCAGAATAAAGAAAGGGTTGAAGTTATTAGATTTCATTCAGCCTATGAAATGGTTTCTCCCGGAAGCTAGAGAGCATGTTTCCATGGTTACGGGAGACAGGACAGACCTCCTCTTGCAATTTTGTGTACAAAGAGGCTCCATAAACAAGGACTGGATTTCCTGGGAAGCAGGAGCCAGAATCTCACAGAGTGAAGTGACAACTGGCCCTTCCTCCTCCTGTTGATGAATATGAGTCCCAGAAGAGTGAGCCATGGAGGGAAAATCCCTGTGGCCAAACTCCTGGAAATTAGGAAAGGACTTTTGGAAGAACACTGGGACGGGGTTAATTGAGTCTGTTTTAGATCAATGATCTCTTTTTATCTTTCTCTAGTAACTTTTACCTTAACATGGATTCACTGACTGGACAGAGAGAAACAGAGTCAGAAAGACAGAGACTAACCTTTTGGACAATTCAGTAGTTCTTCATTGTGAGCTCCATTTGATTCTGAGGTTCGTGATGAAGAAAGTTGGTTGGGAGTAGAAATCTGTACAGGGGACAACATGGGCATTATTATCATGGCTATAACCCCAGTACCTCCATATTTTCTTTTCTCTTAGATCATTCGGAGGCTTGAATTCTCCTGCTAGTAATCAGTGTTGTATGCATAAAGAAGAATGACCCTCCGTTCCAGTGATTCTGTCCGCCATATTGGACTGACCTCATGTTCACCTGGAAACTCGTACCAACGTTTGGAAGAGTAATCAGTGATGACCAAAGCTTCCATACCAGAGATGAGCCTGCCCTGAGACTCTCAGGCTGGCCTGAGTCATTGCAGACTGAAGGTAGAGCTTGTAGACAGGGCAGACAATGGGGCATCGGGACCCTTGGGCTCTAGGCCCCGCCGTAGCACGTTTGGGGTACGTCCTTCAGTGGGCCCAGGTGCCTCTGGACCTCATGCTGTCATTGTGGAATAAGAGATGGGAAGGCTTTTTGGAGAGTTAAACACTGCAGAAAGGCCTGGTGGTCCCATGGCCATCCTCATCAGTGGGGGCCATGAGTTTCTGGGGAGCCTGTGATGGTAGCAGACACACATTAGGGCTCCATAAATTGGAGGGTGATGTGGATAGCTAGTGATGATGACGACAACGATCTCCTAAAGCTAAACTGCTTCCTGGCCCTCGTGAGAGGCCTCCCCAGAAATCCCCTTTGTTCCTGGACCGAGACAAGTCCGTGGAACAGCTTTTCTTGGAGCCAAAAACAGGGTTCATGATTTGCTATTTTTTTCTGAATGGAATATTGGTCCAAATGGGAGCCGGTGGGTGATCTGTGGATGCGTTTGGCCCCGTGACGTTTCCCAGGTCTGGAGCCTCGTTAGCTGGTCGGGAGCGGAGGCTGCTCTTTGTCACTAGCCGGCCATGTGCTTGTCTTTAATGTTCAGTCTACCTTCAGAGAAGAGCTGCTGGTGGCTCGGGTGGTCCCTCAGTAAACATCTGCAACAAACAGAAAATATCAGCCACTTTCCTCCCTGGTTTTATCATTATTATTATTACTCCCTTTTACTATTTTTAGGCATTATAATTATAAATATAATAGTAATTATAATTACTCCCTATTATTGTTACTCTTTCACTTCTTCTGCCACCCTGCTCAATATTCCCAATGCCGGGAAACCTTTGAAGGGCTTGGAGAGAGTGGAGGGACCAAAGCCCAGCTTTTCATGCTCTAAATGTCATCTCAGGACCGGTTTGGAAATGTCAGATTTATTGTTATGGTTTTTCTTTTCAAGAATACAGTATTGTTATTGGATATTCTGGCTTTGGGATGACCACTGCTCATTACCCCTATCATTTTACCCCATGGGTCTTCCTCCATGACAGCCCCGGCCTATCACTCTCTGCTGCATACAAACACCTACATACACATATACTGTCAGACATCTAGCTCCATTTGCAGGAAAGTCACACATAGGTGCACCTCGATGTAGGGCACTGGTCACAGGTCTTCTGGTCACCCAGTAGATCACCGAGAAAGGTTTTGCCCAAAATGAGGGCTTCGGACAACACAAGGCCAGGGGATTTGGTGTTGAGTACTTCAGTTGCATTGAACTCTACATGACCCCATTGTGGGGTTTTTGAGTAAAGATACTGGAGTGGTTGGTCATTTCCTTCTCCAGCGTACTTTACAGAAGAGAAAACTGAGGCAGGCAAGGTGAAGTGACTTGGCCAGAGTCACAAAGCTAGTGTCTGAGGCCAGATCTGAATTCAGGAAGATGAGACTTCCTTACTCTAGGCCTGGCGCTCTCGCCACTGCCATAGCACCTAGTTGCCCTAGAGGACTGGAACATGATATAATAACTTCATTATAGTTGAAAAATTATCCTTGTATATGTTTTGAAAATAAAGAGCTTTTTAAAAAAGGGAAAAATGATAAGAAAATAAATACCAGATAATACAGAAGAAGAGCTCTTCTATTGACTCAGCTCAAGAGAGAGACACACACACAAGCAGAGTGACACAGAGGAACAAGAAAAAAGAAAATGGAGGAGAAAGAGAGATGGGAGGAAGTAGAGGGGAAGAGAAAAGGAGGGAAGGAGAGGAAGAGAAAAGATAAAGGGAAGAATTGAAAGACAGGAAAGAGAGAGAAAGGGAGGAAGAGAAGCAAAAAGGCAGGAGGGAGAGAAAGGGAGGCAGAGAGAAGGAAGGAGAGATAGGGACAGATATATAGAGAAAAATAGGAAATGACAGAACAGAAAGGAAGGAAGGAAGGAAGAGAGAAGAGAAAAGGAAGGTGAGAGAGAAAAGATAAAGGGAGTGAAAGGGAAGAAGGAGGGAGAAAGAGATAGGAATAGATAGATAAAGAGAGAGACAGAGAGAGAAGTGAGGGAGAGAGACAAAGAAGGATGGAGAGAGAGAAGAGAGGGAGGGGAAGAGAAAGAAGAAAGAGAAAATAATAGAGGGAGAGAGGAAGAGAAATGGGGGAGAGGGGGAAGAGAGACAGAGAACAGAGAGGGAGGGGGAAACAACAGAAAGAGAAAGGGGAAGAGAGAAGAGAAATGGAGGGTGGGAAAGAAAGGGAGGGAGTGAAAGACAGGAGAGAAGGAGGAAGATAGGTTCAGATATATAGATATAGATATATAGATATATATATATATAGAGAGAGAGAGAGAGAGAGAAGGAAAAGGAGAGAGGGAGGGAAAGAGGGAGAGACAGAGAAAGAGATAGGGGAAGACATAGAGTGGGGCAAGAGAGGAGAGAGAGAAAAGGGAAGTAGAAAGTAAAGGGGAGAAAAGAAAAGGAGGAAGGGAGGGAAAGACAGGAGAGAAAGGGAGAGAGGTACAGAAACAGAAAGATCTCAATCTCAAGGGGGCATTCTCCAAAGTCTCTAGTGGAGTAGGCAGGGGGCAAGGACATGAGGAAGACTGCCAGCTGTTCTCATGGGGGCTTCCTCCCAGAACTTGAACTTGGAATTGCACATCATTTCTCTCAAGTAGGGGATCCCAAAGGGCCAGAAGCAACAGTGGTACCCAAAGGGACAATTGAAGCTCTCCTCCCCCCCCCCTTAGACTCTCCAGCTCCTCCCCACCCCTAAAGCAGAAACAAAGCATGGTCTCCACCAAGGATGAGACAGTCCAGCAGCAATGGGCTCTGTGACTTTGGTTACAGACAAAATAATGTATTTGTGGCAAGAAAATGCAGATGTTAGGGCAGCTAGGTGGCATAGTGGATAGAGCACCAGCCCTGAAGTCAGGAGGACCTGAGTTCAAATTTGATCTCAGACACTTAACATTTCCTAGCTGTGTGACCCTGGGCAAGTCACTTAACCTCAATTGCCTCAGCAAAAAGCAAAAAAAAAAAAAAAAAGAAAGAAAATGCACATATTTATGGCTTTCTGAGATTGTTTTGGGGTCGCCTTCAAGGGAGATGCCAGTGAAAGACTCGAATCCAGAAGCGTCCCTGGCCAGGTGGCCTCCTTCTGGCTGTGGTGTCATGGCGCCCGAGCACCTGCCATGTTGTGGGGCGAGCCACTGTGGGTGTTGGGAGGCAAAAGGGGAGTCCCTGGCCTTGAGGGGCTCTAGGATTGTTTGGAAGAAGGGGTGTGGCAGCACTTAAACCTTTTCATCTGTCCTCAGACCTCCCATGGCTCCCCTAGTCCCATCTACTCAGCTGAGAAGTTTGCCTCCTATTTTCCTGGGACAAAAAACACGACTGCAGGCCTCTTGGGGCTCCTCCTGTGGAGGGCACATGCATCCCCAGATCATCCATGGGTCTTTCACCCTTTTGCCCATTTATCTGTATTAACCCATTTTCCTTGGTGATTTGTGGGGAGAAGGGAGAGCAACAGGGAGCCCAGGATAATCCTCAACCTCCAGCTCTAACAGTCACTGACTTGAAGGCAGGGGTTCCACATGTTTTTAATGTCATGGGCCCCACAACCTGGTGGAGAAACCGATGGGCCCCTTTGAAAAGATTAGCTTTGAAAAGATTAGCTTTCATTCAGGGGATGGAATGATTTCCTGGAAGCTCTCAGAGAGCACATTTCCATGGTTACAGGAGATAGAGCATTCACACGGTTCGTGTTTTTGTGTGCAGAGAGGTTTCAGAAACCAGGGATGGATTTGGCCGAGAAGTGAGAGCTATTCTGCTCGGTCCAGGAGCTCTGCTGTCCCATTGTCCTGCCCCCCCACATAAATATAAGGCCCCAAAATGGGAGCCGGGGAAAGAGAAGGCCCCTGGCCAAAGTGCCACGCGTGAAGAATCCCAAGGGAAAAGATTTTTAGAAAGATGGCCCATGTGGCTGTTTGCAGTTATCCCTGACAATTGTTTTCTACCTCCCTCTAGCAACCTTGATCTTAAGATCAAATGATTTGATCGTACATATGTAACCCAGATCCAGTATCTTACTGTCTCAGGGAGGGATTAGGGGAAGGAGACAGAAATAGGATTTGAAATTCAAAACATAAAAAAGAATGTTAAAAATTGTTTTTACATGTAATTGGAAAAATATTTTTCTTAAAAGTCAAATATTGATGTAGCAAAAGGAGCTGTGTGTGTGTGTGTGTGTGTGTGTGAGTGTGACTGACATTATGTCCAATCTAGCATCCCTTCCTCAAAAGTTCCATTTGATTTTTAGGTTCAGGAGGCTGGGAAAATTGAATGAGAGAAGAAAACATTCAGAGCATTATTATAACTACCTCCTCCCCATTGCTTCAGCCCAGACCCATATTTTCTTTTCTTTCAGATCATTTTGAGAACTGAGATCTCCTGCTAGTAATCTATATGGAGAGCGTGAAGAATAGTCCTCCATTCCGATGATACCATCTGCCCTTCTAGGCTGACCTGATTGTCACCTAGAGACTTGTCTCAACTTTTGGAAGAGGTGTTGGTGATGACCACAGGGCCCTTTCTAGAGGAGAGCTTGCTGTGAGTCTCTCAGGCTGGCCACAGTCATTGCAATCTCAGGATACAGCCGGTAGGAGCAGAGAACTGGGCATCAGGACACCTGGGTTCTAGTGCCAGCTGGGCTACTTATTGGATATATACCCCAAGGGGACCAAATATTGTAGATCTCATGGCATCATTGTGAGCATCGTATGGGATAAGAGTTGAGAAGGTTCCTGGTCGAGTTAAGCACTGCAGAAAGGCCAGCTGCTACCATGTAGAAAATTGTGCTGATGGTTGCTATTCAGTCATTTCAGTTGTGTCTGCTCTTCATGATCTCATTGGGGTTTTCTTTGCCTTTTCCTCTAGCTTATTTTACAGGTGAGGAAACTGAGGCAAGCAGGGTTAAGTGCCTTGCCCAGAGTCGCACAGCTGGAAAGTGTCTCAGGCCACATTTGAATTTAGCAAGATGAATCTTCTTGACTCTACGACCTATTGCATTAGTATTCTCTATCCAAGGTACTACCTAGCTGCCCCCAAAAAGAAAATAATAGGATATATAATGTCTGAGATATAATCTATTATATAATAATAAATAACATTTTACTCTTAATAATATACAGCATTCAACTATCTGATAGTAAACAACATTCTACTCTATAATATACAGCATTTTACTATATAATAGTAAAGAACAATTTACCCTATAATATACAGCATTCTCGTATACAATACTAAATAACATTCTACTCAATAATATACAACATTCTACTATATAATAGTAAATAATACATTACGCCAAAATATACGACATTCTCCTATAAAATAGTACATAACATTCTACCCTATATTATACAGCATTCTTCTATATTATAGTAAATAACATTCTACCCTGTAATATACAGCATTCTACAATAAAATACTAAATAACATTCTTCCCCATAATATACAACATTCTCTTATATGATAGTAAATAACATTCTACTCTATCTTGTATATTATATACTAGTAAATGACATTCTACTCTATACTATACAACATTCTCCTACATAATAGTAAATAATATTTTACCCTGTAATATAAAGCATTCTACTATATAATATTAAAGAACATTCTACCCCATAATGTACAACACTCTCCTACATAAGAGTAAATAATACTCTATTATATGACATACAAGATTCTCCTATACAAAAGTAAATAATATTCTATTATATAATGTACAGCATTCTCCCATACAATAGTTAATAACAATCTACTCTATGTTATATATTATATAATGGTAAATAACATTCTACTCTATAATATACAACATTCTCTTATACAATAGTAAATAACATTCTACTCTATGTTGTATATTATATGATAGTAAAAAAGCATTCTACTATAAAATATACAACATTCTCCTGAATAATAGTAAATAAATGTTTACTCTATAATATACAACATTATATAATAGTAAGTAACATTCTACTCTATGTTGTATATTATATAATAGTAAATGACATTCTACTTTATACTATACAACATTCTTATATATAATAGTAAATAATATTCTATTATGTAATATACAGCATTCTCTTATACAATAGTAAATAACATTCTACTCCATAATATACACCATTCTACTATATAATAGTAAATAACATTCTACCCTATAATATACAGCATTCTACTCTATAATAGTAAATAACATTCTACCCTGTAATGTACAGGATTATACTATATACAATAGTAAATAATATTCTAATCCATAATATGCAACATTATCCTATATAATAGTAAATAACACTGTACCCTGTAATATACAGCATTCTACTATATAATATTAAATAACATTCTACCCCATAATGTACAACACTCTCCTATATAATATTAAATAATATTCTATTATATAATATATAAGATTCTCCTATACAATAGTAAATAATATTCTATTATATAATATACAGCATTCTCCCATACAATAGTTAATAAAAATCTACTCTATGTTGTATATTATATAATGGTAAATAATATTTAACTCTATAATATACAACATTCTCTTATATAATAGTAAATAACATTCTACTCTGTTGTAAATTATATAATAGTGAAAAACATTCTACTATATAATACACAATATTCTCGTGAATAATAGTAAATAATATTCTACTCTATAATATACAACATTATATAATAGTAACATTCTACTCTGTTGTATATTATATAATAGTAAATGACATTCTACTTTATACTATACAACATTCTTTTATATAATAGTAAATAATATTCTATTACGTAATATACAGCATTCTTTTATACAAGAGTAAATAACATTCTACTCCATAATATACACCATTCTACTATATAATACTAAATAACATTCTACCCTATAATATACAGCATTCTACTCTATAATAGTAAATAACATTCTACCCTGTAATGTACAGCATTATACTATATACAATAGTAAATAACATTCTAATCCATAATATGCAACATTCTCCTATATAACAGTAAATAACATTGTACCCTGTAATATACAGCATTCTACCATATAATAGTAAATAACATTCTACTGCATAATATACAACATTCTCCTATATAATACTAAATAACTTTCTATTATATAATATACAAGATACTCCTATACAATAGTAAATAACATTCTACTCTATCATATACAATATTATCCTATACAATAGTAAATAATATTCTATTATATAATATACAGCATTCTCCTTTACAATAGTAAATAACATTCTATTCTATGTTGTATATTATATAATGGTAAATAACATTATACTCTATAATATACAACATATTCCTATATAATAGTAAGTAACATTCTACTCTGTTGTATATTATATAATAGTAAATAAAATTCATCTCTATAATATACTATATTCTCCGGCATAATAGTAAATAATATTCTATTATATAATATACAGCATTCTCCTATACAATACTAAATAACATTCTACTCTATAATGTAAAATATTCTCCTATATAATAGTAAATGATATTCTATTATATAATATACAGCATTCTCCTTTACAATAGTAAATCACATTCTACTCCATGTTGTATATTATATAATGATAAATAACATTCTACTCGATAATATACAAAATTCTCCTACACCATAGTAAATAACATTCTACTCTATAATATACAGCATTCTCCTATATAATACTAAATAACATTCAACTCTGTAATATACATCATTCTCCTATATAATAGTAAAAAACATTCTACCTGTAATATACAGCATTCTCCTATATAATAGTAAAAAACATATTACTCCATAATATACAACATTCTCCTATATAATAGTAAATAGCATTCTAGTCTATAATATACAAAATTATTCTACATAATAGTAAATAACATTCTACCCTGTAATATACAGGATTCTCCTATATAAAAGTAAATAATGTTCTACCCTGTAATATACAGCATTCTACAATATAATATTAAATAACATTCTACTCCATAATGCACAACACTCTCCTATATAATACTAAATAATATTCTATTATATAATATACAGCATTCTCCTATACAATAGTTAATAACAATCTGCTCTGTGTTGTATATTATATAATGGTAAATAACATTCTACTCTATAATATACAACATTCTCCTATATAATATTCCTAACATTTCACTCAATGTTGTATATTATATAATGGTAAATAACATTCTACTCTATATTATACAACATTCTTGTATATAATAGTAAATAACATTCAACTCTAGGTTGTATATTATATAATAGTAAATAACATTCTACCCTATAATATACAACATTCTCCTATAAAATAGTAAATAATTTTTTACCCTGTAATGTACAGCAATCTACTATATAATAATAAACAGCATTCTACCCTATAATGTACAGCATTCTACTATATAATAGTAAATAACATTCTACCCAGTCATATACAGCATTATACTATATAATAGTAAAGAACATACTACTCCATAATACACAACATTCTCCTATATAATAGTAAATAACATTCTATCTTGTAATATACAGCATTCTACTGTATAATAGTAAATAACATTCTACTCCATAATATACAACTTTCTCCATATAATACTGAATAATATTCTATTGTATAATATTCAGCATTCTCCTATACAATAGTAAATAACATTCTACTCTATGTTGTATATTATGTAATGGTAAATAACTTTCTACTCTGTAATATACAATATTCTCCTATATAATACTAAATAACATTCTCCTCTATAACATACAACATTCTCCTATATAATAGTAAATAACATTTTACTCTGTTGTATATTATATAATAGTAAATAACATTCATCTCTATAATATAATATATTCTCCTATATAATAGTAAATAATATTCTATTATATAGTATACAGAATTCGCCTATACAATAGTAAATAACATTCCTCTCCATAATATACAATATTCTCTTATACAATAGTAAATTATATTCTATTATATAATATACAGCATTTTCCTAAACAGTAGTAAAAAACATTCTACTCTATAATATACAATACTTTCCTATATAATAATAAATAACATTCTACTGTAGAATATAAAGCATTCTACTATATAACAGTGAATAACATTCTACCCTGTACTATACAGCATTCTACAATATAATACTAAATAACATTCTTCTCCATAATATACAACATTCTCTTATATAATGGTAAAGAGCATTCTACGGTCTGTTGTATATTATACAATACTAAATAATAGTCTACTCTATAATGTACAACATTCTCCTATATAATAGTAAATACTATTTTACCCTGTAATATACAGCATTGTACTATATAATATTAAATAACATTTTACCCCATAATGTACAACACTCTCCTATATAATAGTAAATAATATTCTATTATATAATGTATAGGATTCTCCTATACAATAGTAAATAATAATCTATTATATAATATACAGCATTCTCCTATATAATAGTTAATAGCAATCTACTTTATGTTGTATATTATATAATGGTAAATAACATTCTACTCTATAATATACAACATTCTCCTATATAATAGTCCATAACATTCTACTCTCTGTTGTATTTTATAAAATAGTAAATACCATTCTACTGTATAACATACAACATTCTTCTATATAATAGTAAATAACATTCTGCTCTATAATATACAACATTATATAATAGTAAGTAACTTTCTACTCTGTGTTGTATATTATATAATAGGAAATAACATTCTACTCTGTTGTATATTATATGATAGTAAATAACATTCTATCCTATAATTTACAGGATTCTCCTATATGATAGTAAATGACATTCTGCTTTGTAAGATACAGCATTCTACCATATGATAGTAAATAACATATTCCTCCATAATATGCAACATTCTCCTATATAATAGTAAATAACATTCTACCCTGTAATTTAGAGCATTCTCCTATGCAATAGTGAATAAAATTCTACTCTATAATATACATCATTCTCCTATACAATAGTAAATAATATTCTATTACATACTATACAATATTCTCCTATACAATACTATACAATTATATACTATACTATTATATACTATACAATATTCTCCTATAAAATACTATCTACTCGATAATATACAACATTCTCCTATACCATAGTAAATAACATTCTACTCTATAATATACAACATTTTCCTATATAATACTAAATAACATTCTACTCTGTAATATACATCATTCTCCTATATAATAGTAAATAACATTCTACCTGTAATATACAGCATTCTAATATGTAATATCAAATAACACACTACTTCAATAATATACAAAATTCTCCTGGATACTAGCAAATAATATTCTACCCTATAATATACAACATTCTCCTATACAATAGTAAATACCATTCTACTCTATAACATACAATATTTTCCTATATAATAGTAAATAATATTCTATTATATGATATAGACCATTCTTCTATACAATAGTAAATCGCATTCTGCTCTATGTTGTATATTATACAATAGTAAATAATATTATATTATATGATATACAAGATTATGCACAATAATATTAAATAACATTCTACCCTATACTATACAGGATTCCCCCATATAATAGTAAATAACATTATACCCTGTAATATACAGCATTCTACTATATAATATTAAATAACATACTACTCCATAATATACAACATTCTTTTATATAATAGTAAATAACACTCAACCCTATAATATACAGCATTCTATTATATAGTAGTAAATATCATTCTACCCTATAATATACAACATTCTACTATATAATAGTAAATAACATTATATTCTATAATATAGAAAATTCTCCTATATAATAGTAATTAACATTCTACCTTATAATACACATCATTCTACTATAAAATAGTAAATAAGATTCTACTCTATAACATACAGCATTCCACTGTATGATAGTAAATAACTTTCTAGGCTATAATATGCAGCATTTTCATATATAATAGTAAATAATATTCTATTATTTAATATACAGCATTCTACTATATAATAGTAAATAACATTCTACTCTGTAATATACAACATTCTCCTATATAATACTAAATAACATTCTCCTCTATAACATACAACATTCTCCTATATAATAGTAAATAACTTTCTACTCGGTTGTATATTATATAATAGTAAATAACATTCGTCTCTATAATATAATATATTCTACTATATAATAGTAAATAATATTCTATTATATGGTATAAAGCATTTGCCTGTACAATAGTAAATAACATTCCTCTCTATAATATACAATATTCTCTTATACAATAGTAAATTATATTCTATTATATAATATACAGCATTCTCCTAAACAGTAGTAAAAACCATTCTACTCTATAATATACAACACTTTCCTATATAATAATAAATAACATTCTACTATATAATATACAACATTCTCCTATATAATAATAAATAACATTCTATCCTGTAATATATATAGCGCTATACTATATACTAGTAAGTAACATATTACTCCATAATATACAACGTTCTCCTCTAAAACAGTAAATAACATTCTACTGGAGAATATACAGCATTCAACTGTATAATAGTGAATAACATTCTACCCTGTAATATACAGGATTGTACAATATAATACTAAATAACATTCTTCTCCATAATATACAACATTCTCTTGTATGATAGTAAATAACATTCTACTCTATTTTGTATATTATATACTAGTAAATATCATTCTACTCTATAATATACAACATTCTCCTATATAATAGTAAATAATTTTACCCTGTAATATACAGCATTCTTCTATATAATATTAAATAACATTCTACCCCATAATGTACAACACTCTCCTATATAATAGTAAATAATATTCTTTTATATCATATACAGCATTCTCCCATACAATAGTTAATAACAATCTACTTTATGTTGTATATTATATAATGGTAAATGACATTCTACTCCATAATATACAACATTCTCCTTTATAATAGTCCATAACATTCAGCTCTCTGTTGTATATTATATAATAGGAAATAACATTCTACTTTATAAAATACAACATTCTTTTCTATAATAGCAAATAATATTCTATTATATAATATACAGGATTCTCCTTTACAATAGTAAATAACATTCTACTGTGTTGTATATTATATAATAGTAAATAACATTCGTCTCTATAATATACTATATTCTCCTATATAATAGTAAATAATATTCTATTAAATAGTATACAGCATTCTCCTATACAATAGTAAATAAAATTCTACACTCTGTTATATACTATTCTATTATATATTAGTAAATAACATTGTACTCTATAAAATAAAACATTCTCCTATATAATAGTAAATAACATTCTATCCTTTAATTTACAGGATTGTCCTGTATAATAGTAAATAACATTGTACTCTATAAAATAAAACATTCTCCTATATATTAGTAAATAACATTCTATCCTATAATTTAGGGGATTCTCCTATATAATAGTAAATAACATTCTACCCTGTAATTTAGAGCATTCTCCTATGCAATAGTAAATAAATTTCTACTCAATATTATACAATATTCTCCTATATAATAGTAAAAAACATTCAACCCTATTATATACAGCATTCTACTATATAATAGTAAATAACAAGCTACCCTATAATATATAGCATTCTACTATATAATAGTAAATAACATTCTATTCTATACTATACATCGTTCTCCTATATAATAGTAAATAATATTCTATTATATCATATATAACATTCTCCTCTACAATGGTAAATAACATTGTATTCTGTAATACACAATATTCTCCTATACAACGGTAAATAATATTCTATTATATAATATACAGCCTTCTCCTATAAAATAGTAAATAACATTCTACTCTATGTTGTATATTATATACTACTAAATAAGTTTCTACTCTGTGATGTACAACATTCTCCTATATAATAGTAAATGACATTCTACCCATAATACACAGCGTTCTACTATATAATAGTAAATAACATTCTAGCCTATCATATACAGCATTATACTATATAATAGTAAATAACATTGTACTCTATAATATAGACGATTCACCTATATAACTGTAAAGAACATTCTTCCCTATAATATACAGCATTCTAGTATATAATACTAAAT